>CM029014.1:187423848-187688700 GCA_016801055.1 Panax notoginseng
GCCTTGTGCTCGCACCGCAGCGCCATCCTCATATTTGCTGATGTCATCATGGCGCTATCAGCGCCATGGTTCCTTCATGGACTCATGCTACAACGCGAGCTCCGGTGTTGGCCAAGCTAACGTGGCGCCGCAGGGCACACCATATGCCTATTGCCCACGCTGCAGCTCGAGCTCCGGTGCCCAGGCAGAGAGGGGCTTGGGTTTAACCTAGCAAAAGAAGGAAACAGATATATATATTTATAATATATATATTATATATATATATATCAAGAGAGCCTCCGCAGATAGATATCAGACATCATATATCATTTAGACAGATAGCTTAGCTTACGATAGAATAGTTTTCTCTTTTCTTCTGTATTTTCTCTCTCTAGTTCTTAGTTTATGTCTGTAAATATAGATTAGGGTAGATTAGGGAGAAGTCTGGGATTTCCTTTGAGCATCAATATCAGTGAGCTACACGGATTGGAGAGTTTGAAAGGAGCAGAATGCTTGGAGACTGAAGAGCCTCGACAGAGTTTATTCTTATCCATTTATTTCCTCTGATTTTGTAATCTATAAATGTTATCTTTATTACTGCTTATATTTTGTTCAATACCTATGAACTGAGTATTGGCTCTAAGGTTATAATGAAACCCTTTGTTATTTAAATTGAGTGTCTTATCTCTTTGGTTAGCACCATATGATTTGGTTTAATATATTCATGCTTAATAATTCTCGCTAAGACATTAGTGATGATTTTGGTAATCTACATGATATTGAAAGAAAGAAAGACTGTAGATTTACACCTAAATATATTGGCATGTGAATATGGGTTTTGACTGCATACATTATGCGTAGAATAGACATATATATGTGTGCCATGTGCGGCCTATTTGAGAACTTATGCTTAAATCCTTGTTAGGTCAGTTCGCATAGATATGTGTAGGATTATCACCTGGCTTGGACGTTCTTTTCTGTTCTATTCCTAGCGGGTGGATCTAGAGAGGATATGTTTGTGCATACCTCGACAGAGGTGTATGAGCACCTATGTGTCCTCGGTCGACAAATTGTCATGACCATTAAGACCAAAGAGAGAAGGGTAAGTAGTTTGATGAAGCATAACACGCCAGGTGTTCGACAGAATGCATGTGTGGGGTGAAGTTGTAGCCTTAGCTTGTAATTCCTTCGATTACCATTCGTTATCCATTTACTTGCTTTGATAATTAGTTATAACTAGATTAATCACACTTCCATTTATTGTTGTTCGAATAAGACTTAAGCGATACAAAGTCGGTATTTGGTAAATATTAGTGATAGCTCCTCGTGGGTACGACACTCTACTTATCACTATATTACTTGTTAGATCGTGTATACTTGCGCGTGTTTAGTGATCGGTGTTTTGACCAACACTATATCTGTCGAAGATGCTGCTATTACAGATATCACTGCATTGAGGTCTCACACTACTGGTATCATTGTAGAGATGAGCACATATATTGATGAGCATAGCATCACCATGCATATGGATGTGGACCTTTTGGCTCACGTTGATACCATAGGGCAGGAGCTCACAGCGTTAGCCCTTCTTCTGAGAGGGATTCCATGTTGGATTTGATAGTGCACATATACACTGATTTGTAGATGGGCTTGGATTTTCCTTCACAGACTAGATTAGCCATTTTTGTCATGTACAGTACATATTGTATATATAAAATAGTATTATATATGGCAGGGAAATATATTTTGATTCATTTCCTTTTAGTTATGCCTTGGTACTTGCTTGATATCAACCTGTTTATTTAGGGCTTGTGATCTTGATGTATTCTGAATTCCCCCTGGATGGATGGACATTGAGATGCCTCAGGATCTTTCAAAATGGATCGTTGATCTGTGTTTATTCCCTACCCTCTTTGGTGTGTTGGGACTATTGTATAGATTTGGAGAGGAGTGTGGCTTTCCTTTCTGAGGCTGACCACACCACAGATGGTCGTCGATACTCCTTTGTATGGGGCAGCCTAGGTAGTTCCATCTCTTATGGATGGGTGTTTCTCTTTGAGGACTCAACCGCAACTTAGATGGTCCCCGATTCTCCCATTAGCATGGGGAAACTAGTTAGTTCCATCCCCTTGGTCTAAAGCCGATGAAGTGTGGTTTGAAAGATGATCCCAGTACCGTTGACAAGTTTTTATGTTTTGGTAGGGGTGAGACCGAACCATGAATGGCTCCCTATGTACTCCCATTGAGAAGGGGAGATCAGGTCTGCGTAGTTCAAACCTGGCGTAAAGGTTCATAGTTGTATGTGGTGAAAAGGGTGTAGTGTAGAGATGTTTTTATTTTTGTCTTTTATGTGGTGAGACCGGACCACAAAAATGGTTGCCTATGTACTCCCGTGTATTGGGGAGATCAGGTCTGCGTAGTTCGTCCCTTGTATAGGACAGACTGCAGATGAAAAGTTTGATCCATGGTGGGACAAACTGAAGGTGTGAAAAGTTTTACCCTGGTGGGATAAAACTGAAGGTGTGAAAGTTTAATCCCTGGTGGGATAAAACTAAGTTGAGTGGGAGGATCTAATGATCTGAAAACAAGCTGCTGGTTGGAAGATGTGTTTGTCCCTGATGGGGCAAACGGATGTGAGAAAGGTTTAGAAACCTAAATTGATTGGGGATCTGGTGATCCAAACCCAGAATGCTGGTTTGCTGGTAACTTCAAACATAGTACTGTTTCACGGTGTCTGAGTTGATTAGTTGTGGAAAATCATCGCCATCCATTTCTTGTAAATTGAGGGCAACTCCTTTAAATACTTCCTTGACAACAAACGGTCCTTCCCAGTTTGGGGCAAATTTTCCTTTGGATTGATCTTTGTTATTGTTCGGGAGTGTTTTCCCGACCCTCTTTTGGGCTGAAGGCTTGGGTCGGGTCAAAGGAGGTCGGGCTCGTATGTTCAGAGATGTAAGATCGGGGTCGGTTACCCGATCCCAATAGGCTGGGGCCCGGGCGTGGTCATCGTGAGGGTTGAGTTCGGGCCTATTGGGTTTGGCTATTGGTTTGGGCCTGAGCGTATGAGCAGTCCACATGCAGAGTTGGTGCGACAAGGAGTTTACGTGATTAAGGGCATCAACCCTAATCCTACGTCAACAAGGTAACTCTGGATGTAGTGTGGTGGAAAGGGATTCCACTTGCACTTTTTAAGGAGATTGTGTTGGACCCAAATATGGTAGCTAACATATTTAGGAGTCCTACTCTAATCCAAAGAAGAGGATACCAAGGTGGTGGGAGCTCTATAAATACAAGGCCAAGGTTACAATTAACAGGTAATATCTACTTTGAGCACTAAACATATAAACCTCCATTGTTAAACCTTGTGAACGGCCTGTACTTATTCTCACACCGGAGCTATCCCCGGCGGTACGGCCATCAAGCTTCTGTGTGATCTGTTATTGTGCAGGATTCAGCGCGTGGATTTTGTGATTGGACGTGCAGACGAAACTTGGCGTTAACATTGACGCAGAACTCCGATACCCAAACCTGGAAAAATTCGCCTATGCTTTAATCATTGCAAGCAGAAAACTTCGGCATTATTTCCAGGGTCGGGTGGTGGTGGTATACACCAATCAGCCGTTGAAGAAAATTCTACATCGACCTGAGGTTTCGGGAAGACTGGCGGCATGGGCAATGGAGCTAACACAGTTCGCGATAGAGTATCATCCCCGAACGGCAATCAAAGGACAGGCGCTAGCAGGACTTCGTCGTGGAATGTTCGTTCTCGGAGCCAGATGTGGGATCGGTGGCCGAAACGCAACAAATAAAGTCCTCATGGACACTATATGTCGATGGCTCGTCAACGTCAGACATCAGTGGTGCAGGGGTCATACTGACGAGCCCCGAAGGATTCAAGGTCCAACAAGCTATTCGATTTAAGTTCAGAGCGACCAACAACGAAGCAGAATATGAGGCCATTCTAGCCAGGTTAAAATTGGCCCGAAGCCTAGAAGTACAAAACTTGGTCATCTACAGTGACTCGCAGCTGGTCGTCAAACAGATATCGGGAGAGTATGCGGCTCGGGGCGCCAGAATGACGAAGTACTTAGCCGAGACAAAGAATAAACTGACATACTTCCACTCGGTCAGCTGTCAGGGAGTTGACCGATCCGATAATACAATAGCAGATGCCCTGGCCAGACTGGCGACAACCGAAGCTAACTCCTTCAACGGTTCGGTATATCTCGAGACATTGGAGCAGCCAAGTGTCTCAAAAGAGGAGGCATTATGTGTTGATCGGCTGAACTGTTGGCTTACGCCTTACATCTATTATTTGGCTGACGGAACATTACCATCAGACCGCATCCTAGCAAGGAAGATCAAGCATCGAAGTTTGAATTTTGTACTGATTGATGGAGATTTGTACCGAAGGGCCTTCAGCTCTCCCTTACTTAAATGTTTAACACCGTCAGAGGCAAGCTACGCACTTCGGGAGGTACATGAAGGGATCTGTGGGGATCACATGGGCGCCAAGTCACTGGCGCATAAAATTCTAAGACAGGGGTATTACTGGCCAACCATCTACACAGAGGCCAAGGAACTTGTCAAAAAATGTCCCAAGTGTCAACTAAACAGCAACATCCCACATCAACCGCCCGAAGAACTCTACTCGGTCTTATCCCCGATCCCCTTCGCAGTATGGGGAATCGACATCCTAGGACCTCTGCCGAAGGCCAAGGGATAAGTCAGCTTTATAATAGTGGCTATCGATTACATGACAAAGTGGGTCGAAGCCAAACCACTGCAGAAAATTACCGAATAGGAATGTCTTAAATTTGTGAAAGAAGGAGTAGTTTATCGATTCGGCATCCCGATGGCTGTAGTATCGGATAACAGTAGACAGTTCGTGGGATCAAAATTTGAAAGCTTCCTGAAAGAGTTAGGAATTCAACACCAGAAGACCTCGGTTGCGCACCCTCAGTCAAACGGTCAAGTGGAGGTGACAAATCGAACCCTACTCAAAGGCATAAAAAGAAGATTGGATGAACTGAAGGGTCGGTGGCCCGAGGAACTACTCAGCGTTTTGTGGGCATACCGGACGACCCCAAGGACAACCACTGGAGACTCCCCTTTCCGGTTGGCCTATGGGACCGATGCACTCATACCAGTAGAGATTGGGTCACCCACTCTTCGGGTCAGCCAGTTCAAAGAGCTATACAACGATGAAGGTTTGAAAATAAATCTGGATCTGCTAGATGAAGCTCGTGACGCTGCGGTGTTGAGGTTGGCCATTTATCAGCTGAAGACAGCCCGACACTACAACCAGAAGGTGAAGTTGAGGAGGTTTGAGGTAGGAGATTTGGTGCTTCGGGAGGCAGAGGCATCAACCCCCCAAAACACAGGAAAATTAATGCCTGATTGGGAGGGGCCTTATGAGATTTTAGAAGTGCCGAAGCCAGGGACTTACCGACTTCGAGCAATGGATGGGTCGAAAGTAAAGAATACATGACATGCTGGAAGACTCAGGAGATATTACCAGTAAATACATGCCTGTTCTTTCCCGATAACGGTGTAATTTATACGATTTATCAATGAAATGAAAACTTCTCTCAAGAGAGACGTTTGTACTTCGTTTTAATCTTGCACTACTTTACCGATCATATAAGCTTCGAGCGTAAGACGATCAGACGGTCCTAGAGAACTTAACTGATCGATAAACGCCACAAGTATAACTGATCGACAAAGATACACATCCGATCAGATAAGCTTCGAGCGTAAAACAATCAGACAGTCCGAAAGAACTTAACTGATTAATAAAACGCCACAAGTATAACTGATCGATAAAAGTTACATATCCAAGACAGTACACTTTAGACACAAATGGACCAGACGGTCAGAAATGACCTAACTGGGCGATAAAAATAAAGTTAAACTGATCCAGATAACTACTTAGAAATCTTTTGTCTTCATTCATATTATAAAGGTTTTACAGTTCCCGATCAGATAGGCTTCGGGTACATACACCGTCGGCCTCTCTGGTCAGGTTGAATTACAAAACTTAGAAAAGAAGAAATTACAAGTATGAACAAGTTCAAGAAAAAATTAAGGGGAACCAGCATCGGCTTCAGCCTCGGACTCCTCATCTGAAGAATCAAGGATCGAGGCGTCCAGACCAGCATCAACAAGCTTCGCTCGGGCCTTCTCCCGATAAGCTTCGACACCCTCTGAAAACTGGGTCATAATCTTATCGGTCAGGGCGGGCGATTCTTCGTATTCTCTGATGGCAGCCTGCTTAATGATGGCCTATTCGGCCATCAAAGTGTTGTTCGCATGGATCAGGGTACTCAGCTGAACATGAACCCCCGTGAACTTCCCCTCGATGACCTGAAGGTTCCCCACCAAGGTCCTATTCTCTTCGACCAGAAGTTCCTTATCCTGCACCAGCTTTTTGGCATGATCGTTGAGACCGACGAACTCTTGTTGAAGTAGGGAATTTTGTTCTTCGAGTTCGGAAATCCGGCGATTAGCCTGGGATACTTTATTACGGGTATCAGCATGGAGATCCCGCTCCCTCTTCAGCTCCGAATCCCGACCCGATAATTCGGCTTGGAGAAGCTCCACGTCGGTTCTCAGCTGGACCTCTCTCTTGGTAGATCGGGCAAGGGGAGCGATAGCTCGAGTGAGGATGGCGTTGGCCTAAATACATAGGCGAATTGGTCAGACAGCAAAGAAGCAAATGAAGACATATATACAAATGAGGATAAATACCTGAGTCTGGGCTCGGAGATAGGTAACCAAAAAATCCTCTGACGAAAAGTTCTTGAACCGCTCATCATCACCGGAAAGCCTGAAGTGATCAAGCAAATGGAAAGGAAATTTGTCAGCTGGGCTCTTCGGCCAGCAGGTAGTTGGGGATCCTCCGGAAGAGCTAGCCTTGGACTTCGGGGAAGAAGCATTGATCGGGGCAACGACCTCCTCGGCTTGGGAGGGCCCCTCGACCAACCGCGGCTTATTCGAAGCGGGTTCCAGAAGCTGATCTTCAGTACCCTCCGAATCTTCGGCCACCGTCACTATGATCGGAGGTGGGGGAGTTGATTTCAAAACAGGCTTCGGCGGGGCCACAACGATGGCCTTGGGGGGAGCTCGAACAGAAGATCTTTTCTTTGACTTCTTTAGCAAAGCCATCTTGTCGGCCCCCTTCATCTGCAACACACTTTTCGTGGAAGCATCGACCTTGGAAGGTTCGGGAAGAGGACCGGTTGACGAACCGACAGACATCTCGGCAATAAGAACAGCCTCGTCTGAAGGAGAGTCATCAGCGGCTGGGAGATGGATGGGCTCAATGAGGATCGGGAGTGGGGACAGAGCCACTTTAGCATTCTCAGGCTTGAAGATGGTCACTACAACATAAAATAAAAGGATCATTAAGAAAATCGAAGCAAAGGATCGGGAGAATAAGAAAACAAGGTCGGATAGATTAACTTACAGCCGTGTTCGTAGAGCCAGGATTCGTTGGACACGATTCCTAGACCCCAGTTGGTCTGCTTCAGAAGGGCGTAAAACTTCTTGAAGGCTGCCGAACGACTCTTCGGAAATTTGTTGACCTTCATGGGGACGTCTTCGGGACCGGCCCAGTTGGGGAGTAGGTTGAGATCGGTTCCCCTCATGAAGAACCATTTTGAATGCCACCCCTTGTTACTGGATGGGGTCTTCACGAAGGTGTCCCGTCCAGGAACACGGTTCAGATGGCGAAGGTCGGGCTCTTTTGACCGACCAACCGAGAACAGGACGAAGAAGAAGTCCAGCCCGGGGGTGATGCCAGCCTCCTGGCATAGGGCGATGAAGCTGATCAGCTGGATGTAGGAGTTGGGAGCTAGCTGGGAGAACCCGATCCCTACCAGGCAGAGAAAAGAAGAGATGAATTCGTGGAGGGGGAACCGAACCCCGTACCTTAGGGCATACAGATGGACAGCTACCCATTCGCCCTCGGGTCGGTGGTACATCCTCTCGATGGCCTCGGGAACCCGAAGCTTGTATTCTTTGGGGATGTTAAATAAGGTTTGGATGTCCGACAGTTGAAAGGGGGTGATGGAAGATTTGGTGTTGATGACAGCGTAGTCGGTTTCCGAAGCGTAGAGTTGGCGAATTCTGGTTTCGGCGTTCTCCACGGAGAGTTCGACCGGAGCAGCCTCTAGCTCGATTTGGAGAAGGTCGCCGGAAGTAAGAGTGGGAGTGTCGGCTGCTGTGGTGGGTGTGGGACGAGGATCACTGGAATCAGCCATTTATGGTGGTTTGAAGGGAAGAAAGGTACAAGACAAGAGCTTAGTGGGGAAATGGCACGGACTGAAGAAATCTGGAAAAATGAGTGTCTCGCCGGAAATCGCCCTTGCCGAAAAAGTTTGACAGAGATTCAAAATATTAAAGGCTCGAAAAAGTGACGCTGATGAATGTTGGGGAGCTTATATAGTCCATCTGGCACGGCTTCCAAAGGCGGGTATTTATGGTAGGTGGGCCCAGTTATGAAAAAACGTGTACCAGCTCGCGGACCGAGGAGAAACCGCTTAGGTTCCCGAGACAACTCATCATTATAGCGTGACTATCAGAATTCATGTCCTCTCAAGTCTCGTGTCATAAATATCTTATAACAAGAGACTGGGGGGCAATGTTCGGGAGTGTTTTCCCGACCCTCTTTTGGGCTGAAGGCTTGGGTCGGGTCAAAGGAGGTCGGGCTCGTATGTTCAGAGATGTAAGATCGGGGTCGGTTACCCGATCCCAATAGGCTGGGGCCCGTGGTCATCGTGAGGGTTGAGTTCGGGCCTATTGGGTTTGGCTATTGGTTTGGGCCTGAGCGTGTGAGCAGTCCACATGCAGAGTTAGTGCGACAAGGAGTTTACGTGATTAAGGGCATCAACCCTAATCCTACGTCAACAAGGTAACTCTGGATGTAGTGGTGGAAAGGGATTCCACTTGCACTTTTTAAGGAGATTGTGTTGGACCCAAATATGGTAGCTAACATATTTAGGAGTCCTACTCTAATCCAAAGAAGAGGATACCAAGGTGGTGGGAGCTCTATAAATACAAGGCCAAGGTTACAATTAACAGGTAATATCTACTTTGAGCACTAAACATATAAACCTCCATTGTTAAACCTTGTGAACGGCCTGTACTTATTCTCACACCGGAGCTATCCCCCGGCGGTACGGCCGTCAAGCTTCTGTGTGATCTGTTATTGTGCAGGATTCAGCGCGTGGATTTTGTGATTGGACGCGCAGACGAAACTTGGCGTTAACAGTTATCAAGAACCTTTTTAAAGACCAAGTCATGTTGTTTGAACTACCGTAGCTAGACTTTTCGGTTGTAGGATCTGGCAATCATTTGTTGATCTAATTGACCATGGAAGATAGTTGCGGCCCGCCTTTCATCTATTAGAGATAATTGGTGGTACCTATCTTGTAACCATTGGTCTTCATTCAGCTGAGCGTCTATCAACACTCTGAGTGATTCCATTTCCAGTTCTATGGGAAGAACTGTTTCCATCCCATAGGTTAATGAGTAGTGGGTTGCCCCAGTGAAAGTGCGCATTGACGTTCTATAGGCTAATAGAGTCAAAGGCAATAAGTCAGGCCACCCTTTATGATTGGCGAAAATCTTTTGCATGATCTTTTTAATATTCTTATTAGCCGCTTCAACAGCACAATTCATCTTTGGACGATAGATGACGGAGTTGAGATGTTTGATGTGAAATTTACTGCATAACTCCTCCATCATTTGGTTGTTGAGATTTTTAGCATTATCTGAGACAATCACCTCTGGTTGTCCATATCGATAAATGACATTATTTCTGATGAAACCAATGATAACTTCTTTTGTAACCTTGGGGAAGGAGGCTTCTTCTACCCACTTAGTGAATTAGTCGATCATGGTGAAAATGAATCGATTACCATTATTGGCTTTGGGCTCGATGGACCCGATCATGTCCATTCCCCACATTGAGAAGGCCTAGGACGAACTCATATTGTGGAGCTCCCTTGGAGGGGCGTGGATAGCATTCCCATGAATTTGGCATTGGTAACATCTCTTGACGTGATCATCACAGTCAGCCTTGAGAGAGAGCCAATAATGTCCTGTTCTTAGGATTTTCTTGACAAGTAGAGGACCTCTCTTGTGTGGGCCGCATACTCCACCATGGATTTCATCTATGAGCCTCTAAGCTTGGTCTTTGTCTAGACATCTGAGAAGACCTAGTCCTGCATCTCTTTTGTAGAGTGCATCTCCGTTCAGGTAAAATCTCACAGCCATTCGATGGATCCGCTTCCTTTCAGCCTGACTCGCCTAAACGGGTGGAGATCCATCTCACAGATACTCCTTGATATGTTGATACCAAGGGTATTGGATTAGAGGTAGCTCATATGATATTTCTCCAATGTAGTTCCCATAGGTTGGAACCTTTTGCAAGGCAAATGTGATGCTTGGCATGACTTCCTTGTCGAGTATGTTGATCAAGGAGGCCAAAGTTGCTAGTGCATCTACAAAGTCATTCCTATTCCGAGGAATGTGGAGGAAGGATATTTCTTCAAACCCCGAACCATCTGTATAACTTGCCGATGGTAAGGCAGCAAATGTAGCTCTTTGGTGTGATAGATCCCAGTGGTTTGTCAGATTACTAATTTAGAATCTCCAAAGACAATTAACCGTCTAATGCCCATGGATTGGGCTAGTTTCAAGCCCATAATACAACCTTCACACTCAGTTGTGTTGTTGGTGCTAGCAAACTGTAATTTGACGGCGACGGGATTATAGACACTCAAATATTTGCATTCCTATTACTAACCTTGCAGGAGGGCACAATCGTCTTCCAGAGATAACCCTGGAAGTCAAATCAGCACAGTCCGGAGACAACCCCAGGATACTCAGTTTTCCATCTCGGAGATAACCCCGATATATTCAATTCCAGTCCCGGAGACAACCCTGGGATACTCAGTTTGCCATCTCGGAGATAACCCTAAGATATTCAGTTCCAACCCTAGAGACAACCTCGGGATACACAGTTCCAATCTCGGAGACAGCCCCGAGGAATGCAGTTGTACTTCCGGAGACAACCCCGGAAAAGCTCATTTTAATCCCTAGAAGTCAGCTAGAACCTCGGAGATAACCCAGAGGTGCTCAGTCATAACCCCGGAGATAATCCCGGGAGGTCAGGCATACCTCAGAGACAACCCTAAGGACATTCAATACTCACAGCAGCCTAATCTCAAAGATAACCCTAAGCAGCGACTGCTAAATCAGTCCAGAACTGGAGATAGCCCCAGTAAGGGGCAAAATCACCATTTTGCCACCTCGATCCCACATTCATGCTATCTCAACAACATTTCAACCCACATGCTCATAGAAGTGTCCTACAAGAACCATAGCTCCAATCCCGAGTGACTATTGCACAAGACAGCACACCAAATAGAATTTGAAGACTTGAAGATTTGGGCATGGACCCATCTTTCTGGCTTCGTACAACCTCTTATCCTATGTCATTGTGTAGCTCTCGACAACAGCATTCCAGAAAGGTATTATACGCCTCAATCGGATGCCCGGATTGAAAGTTATGAAGGTTTGAGCAAACAACGCGTTGCACAAGTGCACGTACTTCGAGACGGTGGGGTCCACGGAGCCCGGGGCACCCCGGATAGCCGCAGGTACACCTGCGGCTCCCCCTCTATAAATAGAGAGCTTGGGGTGACCATTTTGAGAAGAGAAAAGGCGAGGAAACCATGTCCATTTTGCTCTGTACACACTATAAACTGAGTGCTTTCTCATTTCAAACACTTGTGAGCTTTTGTTTTGCTAAATTTTACTAGTGGAAACAGATTATTCATTCAGTCAAAGCTATTTGAAGTCTTCTTGGCAGCCCACTGTAAGACACCTCACATTACTTAAAGCCTTTCTCCACATTTATTCACGTTGAGAGTCGTGTTGTATGCGTATGCCCGGACCGTCGGTCCGTGGCTTTTATTGTTTTTCTTTATATATATATATATATATATATATATATATATATATATATATATATATATTTACATTTCCGTCCTGCTTGGAGTTTACTTCATAGCGGTTGATTGCGCACACGCGCGCGCACACACACACACACACACACACACACACACACACACACACACACACACATATATATATATATATATATATATATATATATATTTACAACTTTTATATATATAAAATTGTTTACAACTTTCATACGTACTGCATCATCATGTGATCATAGATTCAGTTCCTGAATCAAGATTCAGTTCTCGTGATGGACATTTTTCAACTACAACCAGCTTGTAAATTATTTACGGTGTCTGAATTTCCTTAGAAGGCTCTCATGCCCACAAGAAGTTCGGCATTGCTATGTATCTTATTTTCTCGAAGATGCTTCGCATCTCGAAAATAAAAGCAATCAAGCCGAACACATAATAAAATGGAAGTATCAAAGGCCTCAATTACTATTGAGCATCAGTGTTTGAAAAATCTCTTTTACAAAACATCACTGTCATATCTCATTAAAATTGAACTTTTATACAAAAATTCAAACCCTTTGTATATAGGTGCAAACGAGGCATAGCACTACTTCCAGACAATTGCACATAGACCTACACACACACACACACATTCAAATAAATGTTTAAAATGAAAAGTAGCGATCACCATGTTACCACGAATGTCGAGGGGTGCCTAACACCTTCTCCCGTATAATCAAGCCCCCTGACCCTAACGAATCTCAGTTTCACAGACCAGTTAAGCAGTGTCACATCACTCGATCTATGTGCAAACCTTTTCTCGGTTGAGTTGGTACAACCATTTAAAAATACCAACTGGCGACTCTTACAGTTAAATCGTCGACATATACATGTCGGACCTTTTCACAACTTGTTTTTTCAAACAAATCTCACCTAACATGAGAACACCAAAAGACAAGAATAGAAAAGGGACAAATAAAAATCACGATGTTGACAAGTGGCGACTCTGCTGGGGACATCCAGTAAGAGGGCTTAAGTCACTATCAATGCTTTTCAAAATGTTTACCTGCTTATGTGTGGATGTTGCATTTACATTTGAATGAATGTGTACTAATGCATTTACTTACTGCACTTAGTGTTTCGCACTATATCTGCCTGTGATATTAGTGCTTCGCACATGTCATCATTTCCATACGGTGAGACGCATTGTATATGAATGTATATTGAGTGGTACCACCACCTGGAGGCTATCCTATCGGTGTTTGATTACTGAACTCGTAGGGAGACTAATTTGAACGAGGCTCAGGAAAGGCACCACCCAAATTTGCTCCAGTCGAAAGATCGGATTAACTTCCCCTCAAGTTAATTGCGATGATTTGGGAACTTTCATGCCAAAAAGCCACGAGAATAACATAAGATAGGTTAGCCTCTGATAAACCAAACGCAGAGGGAAGTCTCTTCATACCTTACAATTTTAATTACTTGTAAATTCAATTGCTTGTAATTTTATTTCCATGATAATCTCAATGTAACAAAATATAAAGCAATATGTTTACATGCATTCCCTTTCTTATCAAAACCTGTCATGCTATCTTGTCAACTGACATTCGTTTCGTACGATAATACTCCTAAATGGACACATTACGTAGCATGTAACATTCCTACATTCCCTAATACTAGACTACATAAGTCTTTTTGTAGGGAAATAATTAGTCCTGTTACCTGTTCAAAGTCCAAAAAGGCAACAAGCCTACAGCCAAGCATGGCTACATCTGGCCAGTCTAATCCTACTCCTGTCTCTCGCGAGGAGTTCGAAGGATTAAGTAACCAAATTATAGAGTTAGTTGTTCTACTCAAAGAACTACACAAGTCCACTTAGGGTCTACAAATGCCCATACATATTGAATCTTCTACACATGGAGGAACCCAGGGTCCGGATAAAGAAATTCCCGCACCTGAGTTGGACAAAACCAACAAAGCTCCTAAAATCACCCATTTCGCAGAAGATCTAGACACTGGTGATATCAGGAAGAAAGTCCTACAAATGGAAGAGACCATTCGGTCTATCAAAGGGATTGGACCACACAGGAGTTTCATATTTAGACCTTTGCATTTTCCCTAGGGTCCATTATCCAGAAAAGTTCAAGACTCCCAATTTTGAAAAGTATGATGGATTGGGAGATCCTTACACACATTTGAAAGTATTCATTGGAGAGCTCAGATCTTATGTCGAGGACGAAAAGCTCAGAATGTAGCTGTTTCAGAAAAGTCTAACTGGTGAAGCCAGAGCATGGTACACTAGATTATACAACTCCAAGATTCATAGCTGGGAGGAGCTAGCTCATGCTTTCCTCAATCAATACAATTTCCAAACTCAGATGGCTCCTGACCGGTACCAAATTACCAAAGTTAAGAAACAAGCCAATGAGTCCTTCAGAGAGTATGCCCAAAGATGGAGGCGTCTGGCTGCTCAAGTTATTCCATCTATGATTGAGTTTGAAATGGTGATGACCTTCACAGATATTCAAGAAGCTCCCTTCTGTGAGAGAGGTTTAGCTAGCATAGGCAAACCTTTCTTTGAAATGATCAAACACGGAGAAATGGCCGAGATGGGATTGAAGTCAGGAAAGATTCAAGACCTTGCTGCTCTGAAAGCTGTAGCTGAGCACATCCAGCTGAAAGTTATACAAACAACCCCCGGAGGGTCCACAAGAAGAAAGAGGAGGATGTTTCCTTGATACTACAAGGACAAAAAGGCAATCAGAGCATGCCTATTCAGAGGAGAAACTACTCCCCTTTTCAAGCTCAGTCTTTAAACCCTCCATTGCCAAAATATGGAGAAGTCAGACGTACCCAAGTGTTCACACCCTTAGGGAACCTACTCGATAACATTCTCAAACTTTTGACAGATCAGAAGAAAATTACACATCTCCTTCCACCAGCCAACCCGAGTGGAAAAGGTTTTAATGCATGTAAAACATGTGCTTATCATGATGGAGCTCTAGGACATGATACTCAAGATTGTTGGGCCCTGAAGCATAAAATCCATGTCTTAATTTACAATGGTGAGATTGTCGTGACCAAACCCGATCAGCCTCACATTCAAGACAACCCTCTTCCTCAACACAAAGAGGAGGTTAACATGATTAACTGGAGCAGTGGACAGAGCTCCAACTATATGGGTGGTCCATCCCAAACCGGTAAGGATAGTGCTGACAGATGGGATTATGCTCAGTTCCAGTTTATGATGGAATGAAAAAGGAAGGCTCTTAGTGAGCAAGTCAACCAATTGGCAGAATTGGTGGTTCACCAACACCAAGTCACACGTCAATTATTTAGCCAAGAGCATGCTAGCCTCTTTTCTCTTATTCCAAGTACTCCACCACGTACTCCATAAAGTGAAACACTAGAGGATAAAATTGCAAAAAGAGCAAATGCCAAAGCCCGTCGGGATTTATCCAACAAAAGGGAATTCACCTATTTAGGTCAACCGATGGAAGAGATATTGCAGATGTTGATCAATGAGGGAAGAATCACAACTCTACTACCTCCAATCAGCCCACGTTCAACTCAAAGGTGTTGAAAATCAAAGGTGGCCTAAATAGGTGGCCTAAATATCCTCTGAGGGAGATTTGGCTACTACATCACATACAATTCAACTCAAAGGTGTTGAAAATCCTTTGAAAGTGGCTGTGCCAAAGCCAATCATATTGCCATTCAGGCCATAGTATCCTGTTGTCAACCTACAAAAAGTGCCATGGAATTATGGAGAGGCTGAAGGATCCACATCCAATGTAAATGTTGCAGTGTTGAAAGAGAATCCACTGTATCTTCCCCAACGGGTGATGAAGCCTATCATCAGGACAAAGGGGAAAGCTCCTATGCAGAAGATTGAAAAATTCCTCCGTACTATAGGCCACAATGAAGCCAATGTGATTTTAAGCTTGAAAGAAGCTCCACAATAGATTTCTATACTGGACTTGGTTTTCTCCTCGGAAGATCATAGGAAGGTCTTACTGAGAGTCTTAGAAGAAGCCCACTTCCCAAAATTAGTGGATATTGAAAAGTTCCATCATCTGGTTGATCACATCTTCAACAGTAATGTGATATCCTTCACTGATGATGACATACCTCCCGAAGGGACGGGTCATTGCAAACTGTTACACATAGCAGTTATGTCCTCTGGATATATGGTGGGAGGAGTTCTGATAGATGGGGGATCGTCCTTAAACATCTGCCCTTACGCTACCTTCGACAAAATAAATATCAATCTCAACAGGATCCGAAGCAACCATACCATTATCAAAGCTTTTGATGGATCCCGACGAAATGCTGTTAGAGAGATTGAACTACCTGTGGAGATTGGTCCACATACATTCTGTGTATCATTTCATGTGCTCAAAATACCTATAGGATACAACCTACTCTTAGGAAGACCATAGATTCATATGGCCGGAGCTGTCCCTTCCACCTTTCATTAGCAGCTCAAATACATTATTAACAGTAGCCTAGTCATTGTTAATGCTGAGCCAGAATGGCCTGAACAAGGTGACATACCCCTCATTAGTTTTAATGTAGAAGTTGAGCCTATCAGCTTCCAGGCCCTTGAAGTGAGCAACACTCACTATCAACCTATTGGGGTACCACCTCTGATACTCAGAGTTTCTGCTGAGGTAATGTCGGCAAGTCAAGAGATGATTTCTTTAGGTTTTCAACCTGGACAAGGGTTAGGCAAGGATCATCAGGGCATTAAATGCCCAATTCAAGTTCCCAGTCAAACAGGGACAGCCTGACTAGGCTATTCTCCCAGGTCCCGTTACAGAAACTCTCATAAACACAAATAGGTTCCTTCATCTTCAGCCATACGGCGATTTCCTGCACCTACAGAAGCTGAATTTATACAGACTTTAGTAAAGGTTCCTGCCCATGTGATTGCTATGTTATTTCCTAAGCCGATACCGGTTAAAGGAAAGGAAGTCCTAATTCCCAACCCCGAAGTGGAGTAGAAGGAGCGTAGGCGTAACCAGGACATTGCAAAGTGATTATCAAACATGCGCATCCTAGTCCATACGGAGGGTATGAATAGAGACATTCCAGATGATGATTGTCCAAACATTATGGTCATCATTCAGAAGAATGAAGATAACAACAGCCCCTTCAACACTGATGTCCATCAGGACTTCACCCTTGGCAATTGGAGCAGCACTCCTTGCATTTGCCGACGAGGGTAAAAAGGCATAAACTCCCTCTGCCCTGTAGATAGCAATAACTGCTTACTTTTTATGTACAGTATTAGCAGTTATTTTTGTCATTACATGCTAACACTTTGTATGATTAAACAGTTTTATATATTAAGTGAAAGCATTTTGTTCCAGGACTCTAAAGTTAGATGTGCCTAAACTTGCTGATGAGGTGCCTATTCTCCACAAGGACTGTAACTTTGATGTAAAGTTGGACTCAGACTTGATGGAAATAAAAGAGGACTATGAGATACCTCAGGAGATCAAAGAATGGGTTAAAGACAAACACAAGCCAAATCTTGATCAAACCACCTCTTTCAACCTCAGAACTTCAGAAAATTCCAAACAAATCTAGATTGGTACGGACCTCACTCCAAACTAAAGGAATGACATGGTTACTCTATTGACCCAATTCTAAGATGTGTTTGCATGGTCTCATGAAGACATGGTCAATTTGTCCACTGACATTGCCATTCATCACCTTCCCATCAAAGAGGGATTCAAGCCAGTCAGGCAGAAGCTCAGGCGATTAAAACTTGAATGGAGTTTAAAAGTTAAAGAAGAAATTATGAAATAATTTCAAGCTGACATCACCATGGTATCAACATACCCTAAATGGCTATCCAACATAGTCCCTGTGCCTAAAATCGGAGGAAAGGTGCGAGTTTGCGTGGATTATAGGGATCTGAATAAAGCTTGCCTTAAAGATACACTGGTACAAAGTAGTAAATAGACAACAATTAAACCACAACGTTTTTATAAAAAACGTTGTGGTATTTTTTTCACAACGTTTTTTAACAAAACGTTGTAGATACATATAAAAAAAAGTTATCTATTTAAAAGGGCATCTTTTGGTTTTAAATAGATAACGTTTTTTTTAAAACGTTATCTATGTCAAAAACACGGAGCGTAAAGAAATGAAAACTTAAAATTATAAACCCTAAATAGTTCTTTCTCTCTCAAAAGTTTTCATATTCCATCTCACACTTCTCTCTTTCTCTACTCCTAAACAGTCACGAAAACTAGGGTTTATTAACCCGATTAACTTTCTCTCTCCTGTTCAAATGGCCAAAACTAGAGGGGATTCAGTATCGGTCGTCAACCAGTTCAAAGGGAAGAAGGATCGATAGTGACTCCCAAGCCTAACCGTCATTTGAATCGGTTTTGCCAGAGTTTGGGTACCGATTTTGGGGTTTCTTCTCATAGCATGAAACATAGAGGGAAAACATCAAAGGGTAAAACCCTTACCTCTATGAGTATTCTTGAATCAAATCCTTCGATTCCTAAATCCCTTCTTAATTATCTTTTGGTGGCTGCTAAAAGGTTTAGTTTGGGCCCTCCATAGGTACAGAAGCTGCTGGGTGAAGATCTTGTTCACGCCAAGGATGCGCCCCCAAGCCATCGACGTTCAGGCGGCCGTCATGTGGGGCATCGCTACCAGCACGACTGCCCTCTGACTCGTTCAGGTGCCTCAATTTTTCATCACTCCGATCTCTAATGAATCTTGATCTGCCAATATTATATATTTTGTCCTATTTTTTTTTTAAAAAAAATTGCTGTCAGTTTGGCTTTGATATCATTTATGGTATTGGGATTTTTTAGTTATTGGCAGAATTAGATGCATTCAATTTGCATATCTTAACTTTAACTTGTTATGGTCTTTTAAGTCTCTCATCTTGGTTAATATAGATCGAGTAATCCTTATATGGAGTTTGGGATAAGACATTGAATTTGATTAAGTTTTTTTGAAATCAATAAATTTGGTTTTGAGATATCAGTTGTAATGTAAACTATTTGACACAACATATGATCTTTTGTTTTAATGGTTTTAATGGTTTTGTTATGCAATTCTTCTCTAATGTTTTAACCAGTGTATTTCTTAGAGGTAGCATGCATTCCTGATAGTTTATTAGTTGGATGGGCCTTTCTTAGGAGAACAATTTAACTTTATGGGTTCTTGCTATTATTTGGTTGGGTCTTTTATGATTTATGAATACATATTCTGCATTGATAGAGTGACTGATCATTAGTATGCTGACATTTAAGACAAATTCTGCAAAATTCTTATCAGTAAACAATATGTGTTGCCTTGTGGAAAGTAGGGTCTTCAGTGCTATTTTAATGATGGCCTGAATGAATCCAAAGAATACACCGCAACAAGAAGGGCAATGGATGTTGTTGGAATTAGCTCTGAGGAGCAGGTATCTTTAAAAGTGTTCTTCCATATAAGAATAAGAAATTTTAAGTCTGAAGTTTCTAAAATTTGTAGTTGTTAACTTAATGTGTCTTTTCTCAGGAAGCAATCTTCTGTGTTGTGGCTGCTATCCTCCATCTAGGGAACATTGAATTTGCAAAGGGAAAGGAAATAGATTCATCTATGCCCAAAAATGATAAATCTTGGTTCCATCTAAAAACTGCGGCTTAGTTGTTCATGTAAATAATTAAATTTTATGAGCACATGAAACAAAATTTGTTCTCAAATGTCTGTACTTATAAATGACTTTAGAGAAGGAAATGCAACTTTTTAATTGTAAAAGTGTTTTTCAGGTGTGACCCAAAGGCGTTAGAGGATTCCCTCTACAAATGTGTGATTGTAACCCATGATGAAACTATCACCAAATGGCTGGACCCAAAATCTGCAGTTACAAGTAGAGATGCATTGGCAAAAATTGTGTACTCACGATTATTTGACTGGTGAGGCCCATTTTCATGCTTTGAGGAGTTGTGTGCTACACTGACTATTTAACCTATAATTTGCCTACTCCTGTACCTTCATTAGTTTTTTAAACAGAGACTTAATTTTTAGTGATATTAATATTATTGTACACACATTTGCAGGCTTGTGGATAATATTAATAGTTCAATTGGTCAGGATCCAGACTCAAAATTCTTAATTGGGGTGCTTGATATTTATGGCTTTGAGAGTTTCAAGACAAACAGGTGCTTAATTGGTATGCCTTTTGTTTTCATTATTGATAAAATCTAATTTCTTGCAGTCATCTGCAAAAGATTATTCATGTGTCTGTTTACAATCATACAAACTGCATTTCTGATTACCATCTATAACTAATGTGGTTTTATATTTGATTATGAAAGCGGGAATAAACTTATTCACAAGTGACACAGAAGTTTTAATGGATGAACCTATTTAAAACATTCAAGGTTAAAGAAGTTGCATGGACAAGCAAAAAATTTTGTAAGATGTTCTAATTGTTACATTGTGTGCAGGATATTAAACCTAGCAGAACTGATGCGGGTATCAGACCTTAAAATGATGCGGATACCAGACCTGCACCAGAACTGATGCGGTTCCAAATGGTCTGGTGTTTCTATGTTCTTAAAATGATGTCAAAGTCATTGCAGTCCATCATCAGAGTGCTGGGCTGAACTGCCTATTCTGCTGGCAGCACTGAGTTCTATTTTTTTGCATAATATACCTTTCTTATGCTGTTAAGTTAATATATCTAACTGAGCTTGTTCTTGTAGACAAAGAATGAAGAAGAGGAGTTAAACACAGGGCTTCTTTCTGTGTTGATGATTAGTGTAAAAAACAACACACGGGTAATAGAATCTTCTTTATACTCTTGGTTTACTGATGATATTATTCATCTGTCTTAGTTGGTTCAATCACTACAGGATGCTAGGTTGAGTAGATTAGAGTTAAAACTTACATACTAAACATAATATTTAACCAAGTTTCACATCTACAGAGAATTTTAAGTCCAAGGACTTCAAAAAAACGAACCTTATCATGCTTATGCGAAAAGAGTTACAACTTTTGAACTGGCTTTTTTTTAGGGAAAGGGATAGTTCTTAGCCATTGAATGCATTCACAGTAGACATGTTTCCCATGCTTCATCAAGTTGATGTTTCAATTGTTAATTCTAATTACTTGATATTCAGACTTCGAGACACCATTGAAGAATTGCGCCGTTCTTTGGAACCCAAAGAGACTGCTCTTGAAACATTACAACATTCAATTTGTGAAAAAGAACAGGTAGTAGAACACTTGTATTCTCGTCGATTCAGGTTATTCAGGTTAGTCAAAATGCCGCCTTTCTAGTATTGATTCAGCCTATTTTTTGCTATCTCAATTGGGATTTGCTCTTGTTTAAATTGGTTGGACCAAGATTTGTACCTTCTAAACAGATGAATTCTTGCTTTTATTGGAATCTTTGTTGTGATATATACATGTATAAATGATAAGCATACTCTAGAATCAAGATGTGATAGTATATTGAAGATTAAAAATGGGTCTTAAGCAACTCTTTGCTTCAAAAGGACCAATTCTTTTGGCAAGGCAACGCAGCAAAGGCAGAGGAGGATGATCAAGAATAGGGAATTAGCTACAAGGTCCAGGGAAAGAAAGCAAGTGAGGATTTTCTAATAATTTTTGTTTTGTCATTGTGTTGATATTTGGAATGTCTTTTGATTGAATTTGGTTATGTGGTATGGGTTTTAGGCTTTTCAAGTTGAATTAGAAGCAATGGCTGTGAAATTAGAGGAGGAGAATAACTTTTTATACCGTCTATAACAAATTGAAACAATTTGGTAGACTTTGTGAAAATCTGTGGCCGGTAGTTTTGTTGGTTGTTTCTGGGTAGAGCATGTTGCTCTATGAGCACCTAAGATAGGCACTCTACATTTCATTGTTATTTTTGATTTATGCATGAACTTGACAAGTTTATTTGACACCACTTCCTGCTCCAATACTGTCTGAACCTGAAATTTTTGTTAAAGTTCAGCAGACATAATTAGGAAGTATGGAAATATCCACTCAAGACTGATAGACATTTTTCAAATTTGGTTGAGTACTGGTTTTTTTGAGCCACAGCTGAACAATTCACACATAATTAGCATGCCTTGTAAGTTATTGAGTTATTGTTGCTTGCAATTGTTGTCATTTTTTACTTCCTTGTCTTTCATGATATACTCGCTATATCAACTCAAAATTACATTATTTGCTGACTTATGAACTTATTTGCAGGCGCAGGTGCTCCAACATCTTGTGTTGTGGTCATTCCAAAACTGGCAATGATAGTAAGAGCCATGATTGAAATGTTGAGAGCAGTTGCTAGCTTAATGCCCTCCATTCCTCTGTAAGTTTCTTAACTGATAATGACATATTGTAATTCTACAACTTGCGATCAGCATATCTTATTGTGTCAAATACATACTTTTAAAGCATGGCACTAAATTTGGTTGAGCACTTCTATGGTGGAAGGAAATCTATGGTGGAAGGAAATGCAATTGAAATGGATGCAGTGAAGGATATAGCTTCTTCTTCTTGTCCTTTCTTTCTTTGAATTATTAAGAGCTCCCAGTACGTGTCACTGAATGGAAAAGGAAAAAAGGAAAAAAAAAGCTAATCAGAATTTTATTTGAACATGTGCATGTCAGGGGGTTTGTTACATTGAATATGCTTACATAAGTAAAATGATTGCTTTGGTATAATTAACCAACTATTTTAAAGTTGCGTTGTGATTGATTAATTGATTCTGGTTTGTGTTGGTTCTGTTTTCTGCAGACGTGGAGGTGTTGACTAGACTTAGCTGTGCATTTAGTTTAAAAATAAAAAATGGAATATTATTGGAACTAATTTTGAATGGAACCTATGTCTACAGGGGACAAATGGGGTTACCAGAAGAAGTCTCAAGAACTAAGGCTTCAAGTAAATGGTGGCATCAACATGGATAGAAGCACAAAAGAATTGATGCAAACGAATGAGATTAGTGCTTGTGGATCTCAAATGGAGGGTTGTTGCCACATCTATGCCATGACTCTCTCCACCGTTGTCAAGGCCCTCTATTATCTAAAATAGCAGATAATGATAATCTCAATGAGGAATTAAAGTTTGATACTGAGAAGAGAAGCAAGAAACAAACTTCTAGAAATAATAGTGGCAAAGGGGTTTGCACGCGCAAGGTGTGCACTATGCCAACATGGGTTGAGATCTGGGAGCGTGAAGATACCTATACCTATCCTCCTTCCCTAGGGTTACCAAAGAAGTTATCATTGCTTTCATCAGAAATAATGTCATTTGTTGATATGGACAACCAGAGGTGATTGTGTCAAATAATGCCAATAACCTTAACAATCAAATGAAGGAGGAGTTATGCAACAAATTCCACATCAAACATCTCAACTTCGTCATCTATCGTCTAAAGATGAATGGTGTTGTTGAAGCGGCTAATACGAATATCAAAAAGATCATGCAAAAAATGTCTGCCAATCACAAGGGATGGCATGACTTATTGCCACTGACTCTATTAGCCTACAAAACATCAATGCGCACTTCCACTGGGGCAACCCCCTACTCATTAACCTATGGGATGGAAGCAGTGCTCCCCATAGAAGTGGAAATGGAATCCCTCAGAGTGTTGATTGACGCTCAGCTGGATGAGGACCAGTGGTTACAAGATAGGTATCACCAATTATCTCTAATAGACAAAAGGCGAGCCGCTGCTATCTTCCATGGTCAGTTATACCAACAGAGGATCACCAGATCCTATAACAGAAAAGTCCGGCTACGACAATTCAAGGAGCATGACTTGGTCTTGATGAAAATTCTTGACAACCAAGATCAATCCAAAGGAAAATTTGCCCCAAACTGGGAAGGTCCGTTTATTGTCAAGAAGGTATTGAAGGGAGGAGCTCTTAGATTACAGGATGTCTGAAGTTACCTGCAAACTAGCATCATGGGTTTAGATCAGCAGATCCCCAGTCAGTTCAGGTTTTCTAAACCTTTTCCACTATATACAACCTTTCTTCACATCCATTTTCCCCATCAGGGACAAACACACCTCCCAACCAGTAGCCTAGTTTCAGATCATCAGATCCATCACTCACCTCAGGTTATCCCACCAGGGATTAAACCTTTCACACTTCCAGTTTGTCCTATACATGGGATCAAATTTTTCCTCTGCAGTCTGTCCCATACACGGGGCTTACTACGCAGACCTGATCGCCCCAATAAATGGGAGTACGTAGGCATCCATTTTTATGGTCCGGTCTCACCACAGAAAAAACAAAAACAAACACATCTCTACACCCACTTTACCATATACAACTTTGAACCTCTACACTAGGTTCGAACTACGCAGACCTGATCTCCTCTTCAATAGGAATATGTAGGCAGCTATTCATGGTTCGGTTATACCCCCTACCAAAACACAAAAACTTGTCAGTCGTACTGGGATCATCTTTCAATCTACCACACTTCATTAGCTTCAGACCAAAGGGATGGAACTACCTAATCTCCCCCACGTAAATGGGAGAATCGGAGATGGAATTACCTGAGCTCCCCCATACAAAGGAGTACCGGCGACCATCTGTGGTGCGGTCAACCTCAGAGAGGAAAGCCACACTCTTCTTCATACACCAGTCCCAAGACACCAAAGATGGTAAGGAATACATACAGATCAATGATCCATTCTGAAAGATCCTGAGATATCTCAATGTCTGTCCATCAAGAAGGAGTTCAGAATACATCAAGATCACAAGCCCTGGGAAAATAGGTAAATATCAAGCAAGTAATAAGGCACAACTAAAAGGGAAGTGAATCAACATATATTTCCATGCCATATATAATACTGTTTAATATATACAATATGTGTTGTACATGACAAAAATGGCTAAGCTAATCTGTGCAGGAAAATACAAGCCCATCTACAAGTCAGTATATATGCGGGCTATCAAGTCCAACATGGCATTCGTCTCAGAAGAAGGGGGTAACGTTATAAGCTCCTGCCCAAGGGTATCTACATGAGCCAACAGATCCGCAACTAACTGCATGGTGACACTATACTCATCAATATATGTGCTCATCTCTGTAATGATGCCAGTGGTAAGGGACCTCACTACAGTACTATCTATAACAGCGATATCTCGGGAAGATATAGCACCATCTCGCTCAATAATCACTGCATCTTTAGATGATCTGGCCTCATCCCGCTCAGTAACAGTGGTGTCTCTATGAGCTAAGGCATCATCTCTCTCTAATAGAGCGGCATCTCTCCCGAAAAGAGCTGTCAACATCAAGGCCCTAGCCTGATCTCTCTCAAAGGTCATCAGATGAAGACTCTGCTCTAAATACTCTGCTGAATGCTGGATCACAGTAGCAGTCATACTAGGAGAATCTACAAGAGCTGCTGGCAACCCAGCAAATGGCTCCTCCTTGGTGGGAAAATCAATGTCATCCATGGGCTCCCCACTGACAACCTCAATCCCCGGCACGGTGGACACAACCCCGGCTGACATAATCTTTGCCTCCATCCATGCAAAATACTCTGTAGAATGGTCCGGATGGCTAATAGTAAACTCAGTACTCTCACGCTAATCCCAATAAGCAAACACCCTGGATATATCCTCTATGGACAAATGCCGAGAAGACGAACGCTGACCCCATGCCCCCTCAAAAGGATGGACATCCTAAAATTGGTCAAACTGTGCCATTACAGCCAGTGGGTGATACGTGGTCATGCCGCTCAAACCAGCTAGAGGGAGATAATCCATGCCAAGTGCATGAGTAATGAAACTGTAGGGAGAGCTGAGCCCTGTACATAAAAAAATGTCAAATGGATCCTTGATCCCTGCCAAGAACACTAACCAAGATGCAGCGTCTGTATACTCCGTGGGCTGAAAGGAGTAAGACATGGCTATCTCATGGGAAAAGCAGTACCCATGCCGTCGGAAGGTGCCAATCAGTCTCAGGTGTAACATGAACCACATATACAACAAGACCGAGATGCCTGTAAATGCCCCTACAGAATGGGTGTGGCAATACGTGGCTGACCTCAATGTTTCTGCCACAATCATCGGTACAATGGTATGACCCTCCCTGAGAGCTCTCACTGCCCTAACGATACTGATGTCCAGATGATCCATGTACAGTGGTATGTATAAATAAGCTACTATGCACATCACGAGTATATATACTCTGGCAACATGCCACTGATCCTCTGATGTGGTGAAATCCCTGGAGTGATGTACATAACTGTCCAGTGAGCCAAATCTGTCTATCAAAAAATGTTGGGACACTACATGCCCGGATGTAATCTCATCCTGTGCTACTCTACGCCTCAGCCCGGTACAATACATACAGTACATATTTATAGCACTGAAAAATCAAAATATAATTAATATTATATTATTATTCTCATACCTTGATAATAATCCAAAATTAGGGTTTGGATTCCATATCTGATTTATCTGTCATATTTAACCTTAATAATTAAGGTAAAATAATTAACTTAATAACATGTACTAAAATTCATATAATAAAATAATTATTATAATTATTCTAAAAATCACTCCATATATTATTTAAATAATATATGATTATATCTTTATGGAAAATAATTAATAAACATATTTCTACTATAAAATTAATTATTATAAGAATGTACTTTATAATAATCAATAATTCTAAAATAAAATTATTTATAAATATTTATGTAATAAATATATTTTTATTTACCACATAAATACACATACACATTATCTTGTACAAATCATCATCCTTAAAAAAAAAAATTATACGCAAAATTTCTTATTTATTTATGTAGAAAATATTGGGTTGTTACATTCACCCTCCCTTATAAAGATTCCGTCCCCGGAATCACCGTTTTAAAACCTATACATACACGGCACATAGAATACATAATCATTGCAAGTAAATCTCGATCAACTTTGATCGAACTGATCTTTAACTTCTCACATAAAGCTTGTCTTTCTGATTACACGGAAAAGTTACAGTATACGCAGAAAAGTTGTTTTTTGTCCGAATTTGAGTTCGAGAAGGATTGGTTCAATCCGATTGACTCAAGGACTTCCAAGAGAACTTAAAGACATATAAAGAGACATATAAAAGGAGGAAAATCACAAGGATTAGGGGGTAGAGAGAGGATTTCATTAGATTAGATTAGAGTAGAATAGGAGAAAACACTAGTTCTTATGAGATTTGGAGATTGAAGCACTTGGAAGCCATTGGAGATCCAGATCAAGAGCGAGACTGTGAGGAGTCCAATTTAAGCTCAATAAGGTATAATTTCTAATTATGTTCTTGAGATGGGTCTTGTTTGATTCTTGGAATTACTTGAATTTCTATGTTAATCAAGATGAATTAGCATACTATAAGGTGTTTAAGAAGTTTTCTAACATGTATGAACTCTTGAATGATAGTTTGGAACAAGTTTAAATAGTTGGAAATCAAGTTGGCTAAGACTCTGTAAAACAGAGTCTGTTTCTATTCCTGAACCAGACGTGGCGTAGCTGCGCCCTAATTGTACTAGGGTGCAGCGCAGCTGCGCCGGCCTCTGAGTTCAGTTGAGCCTTCTTTTTTAATATCTTATCAGTGTTGGTAAAGTACTATAACTTAAACTAGCATACAAGCATGTGTAATGTGTATATACAAGTATATTAACTTAATGTGAGCATATTTCAATAGATTAGCATGCATGATTAACGAAATTGTGTAGTTTAAATGAATTTAGAAACTTTAGAAATGAACTTGATGAGTATAAATGCCATGTTTATGTACTGACTCGCAAGCATGTTGGTATGATTTAGAAATGCATGAATAACCCATTAACTTGTGTTTATATGATTCATAGTTCCTTTGTTCATGACCACCTTATTAGGATTTGTGTTAAAGAAGTTTTCAAGAAAAAACTTAGTATAATGAGTTAACATGCATGACTACTACATGCATTATATTCTGATTTTGCCAGCATGATAATATGACTTGACTACATATGATTAGAACCTTAAAGTTGCCTTGTATGTGTTAAAATTGCATTGTTCAAGTTTAAAATAGTTCAAGAGCAAACTTGAACACATCTTCATAATATAGTTACATCACATAAA
Organism: Panax notoginseng; assembly: GCA_016801055.1. Classification (NCBI taxonomy): domain Eukaryota; kingdom Viridiplantae; phylum Streptophyta; class Magnoliopsida; order Apiales; family Araliaceae; genus Panax; species Panax notoginseng. The sequence goes on from CM029014.1 coordinate 187,451,927, forward strand.
TATCGAGATTCTAAAGGGCTAAGATGTCATGTTATATCTATAATATCCCTATACATGATCCATATGTATTGAACATGTTGAACCTACTAGTAAGCTTTGCAAATGAAAATATGAACTTTGAATATGAATGTTAACATGCTACTTTTAGAATCTGACTTTTATGAGCATGTTGGATGGTACTTTTAGACTTGCTAATGTATCATACATATATACCTACTATATTAGGAGTTGTGAAATCAAGTTGAGATTATGTGAAGCATATTTTCAAACCAAAACGATGCTAATTACACATATGTGATATGAATACTCATAAGCATGTCAAATATGAGTTTTATAACTATCTTGTATATTTAGAAAGTAAGCATGATAGACTTTGTGGTTTCATGACCTTGAATTGCCTTAACTTGTTGAAATGTTCAACTTAGAACCCTTTTATGAGAGAGGGGACCTAGATTGACTCGAGAGACACGATAAGACCTTTAACATGTTAATGTGAATGCGGTGTTCATGACCGGATAGAAACCATAAGGCAACAACTTAGCCTTGGTTGGGCCAGAGGGCTGCGTAGCTGCGCCGGCCCTAGGCTTAGCCATGGCGCAGCTGCGCCAGTCTAGAATTAGGAGTCAAACAATTTGGAAATATGATTTTTGGGAAGATAACTTATATGATGCATATATTGCTAAAAATGGTTTAAACCCTACTGATACATGTATATATGTGATGATCGAGTATTACGATAGTGTTTGCCTTGTTCAATGAAAGTCCATGGATAAAAAGGTCTTAATCGGGAGTATTGTAAATTTACTTATGAAGTAACTAGGTATTTGATTTTGTGATAAACCTATGAGCTGATTTTTTACCAGATGTGCATACTTGAATCATGTCAAACTTGAATAAAGAATGTGTTAGCTAATGAGCATCTTGTACTTATAATACACTATAAATAGGAATCGAAAGTGTTGATTTATTAACGTAGATAAACTACGCTTAAGGTAAGTATCTGAACTATCCTTTACATTGTGCAAGTATCCTAAACCCTTGCATTACTTTATTCAATGGAAATCGTAAGCAAACCTTATCTCTTTGAATGCAAGTTATATTACTCTTGAGAAAACTATTATTCATGTTGAACTTGGTATTGTTCTTGAATATTGTGAAAGTGTCTATGCCATTTGATTCGGCTAGACTTTATGCATATTTATAAAACTATCCAAACCAATTGTTGGTGCGAAAATCTTGAAAACTGAGTTGAACAACCCTTATGGTAAGGGGAGTGTTTATTGTTGGAAGCCCCAACACACGCGTGAATATTACTGTGTAGTTATGCATAACTTAGAGTATTGTAGACTGATCATCTATAGTACTTGATTTTTTTGGGTTTTCAGTTTAATATTGGTAATTCTAGTAGATGTTTAATAGTCCTTAGTGACTATTCAGTATAAATTTTTTATCTAGTTGGATACATTGATAGCCTTTGAATTCATATATATCTATTGATTTATATTGAATTATCGTTCTTATTCCAAGGATTTGATTCAAGAATTGTTGATATTTATTATTCGTGATATTTTTCTAAAACCTTGAACTATCTTAGAAATAATACTTCGATATTTCAAACTCGTGTTATAAAACTCTTTACCCTTGTTGTATATTACCTGTTGGACAATTTGTGCTCATTCTTGCTTATTTAAAACCTTTTAGTTAAGGCGGAACAGGGAAGTGTCTCTAGGAAAGACAAGGGTAAGGGCAAGGCTACCGCCTAGCTTGTTCCTCTATGTTTTAAGACTATTATGTTGTATTAAGACTGTTTTCAGACTATGTTTAAGCTTAAGTAGGATTATGTAATAAGTCTTTATTCGATATTATTATGTAATCTTTTAAGTACTGTAGGTTGCAAGACTTGGGAGAATAATTATAATAAATCATTATATATTATTCTAAATTAGATCTTCCGTTTTGTGATTTTAGTTATTATGGTATTACCATGAGAACGTGATGAGCCGAATTCGAGTGACCAAGTGGCAGTCCAAATTTGGGGCGTCACAAAAATTACCATGATTGATGGAACTTTTCCTTTCATCACGACCTCTTAAAGCCATACATTGGAGTGTAAGAAAGCGAACTGAATCAATTGAGGCTTTAAGTCGCAACCGATTGTTTGCACGTTGTTCAGAAGTTTGTTTCTCAATAACTTTTTGAATATGTTGTGATTGATTCATTAGATCATCGCATGATTTTTGAGCAATTTTATGTAATGAATTTGGATCTTTTCCCACATATATGATTCAAAAATGCACAATTCTTCACATCCCTTACTTTCTTCCAACTATTAAATCCATCATTTGAAAAACTACTTTGCCCATGTTGTGCACCTTCTTTGTTAAAGAGATAGCAAGGTAGACAAAATGCAGCATCCTTTGAAGGGGAATACTCTAACCAAGATGGAAATACCTTGAACCATGATGATTGAAAGCGGCGAGGATGCTTTTCAGATCCAGAAAAGGGGTACTTGGGAATAATGCATTGATATGGACCGCAATTGATGTAAGCTTGTCGAACTTCATCAAGTAGATCACCAGGACATTTACATATTTTGATACGTTTTCCAGGATCACGCTCCAAATAACTAATATCCCATTTTTTACCTTCAATTCTTGGTGATTTTAGAGAACGTTGTTCTTGTTCAGGGATAGGAAGATATGTTTGAACATTAGGCTCAGGGGTAAGCAAATATGTGTCAACATGATTTGATTGTTTTCCCTTAAAAAATGAATCAATAGTATGTGATTTTCCCATTACTCTAAAACAAAAAATAAAAAATTCAATTAACTACACTACAAGAATGAGTTCATCAATATTATAAACGCAAATACACAATGACAAATTATAAGACATAAACAAAAATTGATCGAATTGATAACCCATCATATCAACAATTTGAAACTCCAATTTGTTTCTGCACATAATATATATATATATATATATACACACACACACACACACTGATATACACAATTCAAAGAAAGGAAACAATTGAAATACAAGGTATAGGTGAAAAGGGCCTGCTAATTTGGACCACTATATCACCACAACTCAGAGAAAGCGGAGAGAGAAAATAACACAAATTAATTAGAGAAAGAAGAGAAAAATTAGTACCTATAAAAAGTAGATGAAGACTAGTAGAATACTTTCATCTTCTGATCTTCAGGCTAGATAATTAAATACAAAATCAAATTTTTAAGCTAAACAAATATACCCTTTTCGTTTTTCTTAAAAATCAAACAACCCCTTCAATATAAGGCTTAACAGCTACACATACATAAACTTATATCCATAAACTGAGCGAATATAATAGGAAAAAGAATAAAGGATGTATTGTTTACCATTCTTTAAACCATTTCACAACGGGAGTCTTGGATTTAATTATGGGTCGTCTCTCAAATATGTTGTACATGTGTATGCGTCTCCATTTTCTAATTAAAATCAACATTAGCAATTCGATGAACTGAAGTTGGTAACTGGATTACGGATAGGGCTTTTATTCAAAGAGGCAGCTGCGAATGTTACTATGTTAGTGCAGAACCGCAGAATCGAAATGGTAGATGAAATGAAAAGGGGCCTTAATACTTAAAAAATTGTAGGTGGGCCTTAGTACTTAAAAAATTTAAGGATGAATTACATATTCTATTATATTTTTAAAAATAATTACAACAATAGTGTACTCATAAAATATTTACACAATTAATACAATTTCATATTTATTTACAATATTAGTGCAATTAGGATTCCTTAATTTAGGGAATTAGTATGCAATTAGGATTCCTTAATTTAGGGATTAGTTATCCCCGTGGCTTCTTCTCTCTCTCCTCATCTAGAACAACTGCATTAGTTAGTCATCACCCTTCTTCTTCTTCATTTTACCTCTTTCCATGGAAATCTCTTGCAAGTGGCAAAAGCAATTGTAACAGCAGGGTTAAAATGGGCACCGAAAATATGGCCAACTACATAAACTATAACCATGACCGCCAGTCCCCATACAATTGTAACCCTGGGAAGCGTTACCACCTTGTTCTCCGCTAAGTTAATCGTCACCGCGCAATCTCCGGCGAATATTAAAAAATACGTACCAACATCTCTACGATCACCTGTATGTATGTATGTATGTATATATATTATTCTTTAATCATTAGTATATAAACAATTATTTACATATGATTCCAAAATAGTAGTAGATGTAGTTATCTTTTCTAGGCTCGATATGCTTTTCGTTCTATTAGGAAAAACTTTTTAAAAGGCAGTTATTGTCTCTTTTGTATCCATTCAAATAATTCGGCCAAATGAACATTTATGAATATTAACTAGTTCAATGTGTTCAATGTGTCCAATTTCAGGGTCGATTCTGACGTGTTCAATGTGTTCCTTCAAATACTGGATGATGGTAACCAAACCTTCATACCAAGGTAACCAAACTGTCATATCAAAGTAACCAATCAACCTCCACACTTTCAATTTTTTCTTAGTGCAGTTGGTAACCAAACTTTCAAATCAAAGTAAGCAAACTTTCATACCAAGGTAACAAAACCTTCATACCAAGGTAACAAAACCTTCATACCAATGTAACCAATTCACATCCATACATGTAGTTTTTTCATACTAGTGCAGTTGGTAGCCAAACATTCAAACCAAGGTAAACAATTCAGTTTTATTAAGCTACCAATTTCGTTTGAATGTGATGCAGTTGGTAGCCAACCATTCATATAAAGGTAACCATTTTAGTATTTATGAGTAACAAAATAGTCATAAAAAAAATTCAGAATAGTAAAAGTTACATCTATTTATTTTTAAACTTTTTGTAGGGCGAATCTTCTTCTTCTCATTGGCGTTTTGAACAACGGAGATTCGCGGCGGTGTAGCGGCGGAGTAGCGAAAAAGAAGCCGGCAGGAAGAGAGATGTAAAAACTGAAACAGAGCCCAATTTACATGTACAGATATTTTATTTATTTATTTACTTATTTGTTAACTACTATTTCAAAGTGTATGCGAGGGAGATGAAGATTTGAATTTGAATTATTATTTTGAATTTGAATTTATTTTTGTTGTTAGATCTCAAATATTTGAATTTGGATTATTAATTAGGGCAGCTATTTCTCCTTAATTTTAGGTTTTCTTATTAATGTGAATTATACTATTTTTGTAATATGAGTCCTAATTACACTCTTTTTGTAATTATTTTGTTGATGTACTAATAGTGTAATTATTTTTTAATTATTATATATTTCTGTAAAGAACCCAAAATTTAATCTCACAATTGTAGGTGAGCCTTATTACTTAAAAATTTTTAAAATCTTGGGGGGCAAAGCACCCTGCAATCCCCACTCAACTCCATCCTTGACTACCACATTCCATCTATAGTTGTCCACGTATTATTTAATTAATTATAAAAATAATCGTAAATAAATAAACAAAAATTAAATGACAACAATATTAATACATGAGATAAGAGAATAAAACATGAACTTTAATATTGATGATATTTCAAGGAAACCAACGGTTCAATGCATTCCATTTCCCAATAAACTTGTCTGATTTTCTGTACATGTTTCAATAAATAAGAAAAGAAAAGAAAATATAACAAGTATACACAAGCTCGACGAAACCTCTCTGTCCAAAACACACCCCATATCTTAAATTTACAGTTCATCACCAGACAATACTCTCTAATTACTCACCAACAATTAATCACTCTACTTCATAATTGCCTGTCAAAATTAAATAAATAAATAAATAGCAATCAACAAAATCAAAACCCCACCACCCCCTCATATAATCAGAGAAATTAAATTTCCCAATTCAATTAATCAATCTCGTTGCAGAAAAAAAAAACTATAACAAGTATACACAAGGATAATTCGACATATACAATAACAGATAGCAAACATACATAAAAAAATATTCACATATAAACCCTAACAGGGGCGAGGGAGGAGGGAGAAGGAGAAGAAGGCTGTGTTTTAATTTTTTTTTCAAGGGTTAAAATAATAAAAACATGTTATTCAAACATTTTGAAAAAAGTAATTATAAAATAATATTTTTTTCATTCAGATACAATTAAATTTAGATATTCTATATTATTCAGATGTCTAAAATATTCAAATCTTAACAACTAATTTTATCCGAAACAACCTTAGTAATTCCGCTAGTAATACTCCACTATAGTATCAAAACTATCATCTTTTGCGGCCTCCATGTCATGGTGCATGGCCGGCCGTGGGATGGAGGGCGGCGTAGTACACCTCAGCAATGCCCAATTGACCCCTTGGAAGAACGGATGGTGCTTGATCGTCGTGGCCCCCATTGTGGACCCCATGCGCTTCCCCGGGTCCTTGATCAACAATTGGGTGATCAAATCCTTCATAGGGCTTGGCACAACTGGCTCCTTCGGGAACTCGACGGCTCGAGCCACAATGTTGGCTAATGTGCACTGATTGTCAGTTCCCCTAAATGGTGTCACCCCATAAAACATTTCAAATATAAAAATCCCTAATGTCCACCAATCCGCCGCATTACCATGACCCTCTCCAGATACAATTTCCGGCGATAGGTACTCATGTGTCCCCACAAAGGACATCGATCGAGCGTCAGTTGGCTCCGCCACTATCTCGACCGCCCCACGGTGACCGGGACGTCTCTTGTGCCTGCGCTTCAGGCGAAAGCATGTGACACTTGGCACTATACAATTGGGTAGAATGCACGATGTTCGTGAAAATGTAGTCGGTTTGATTAGACAAACAGCTAATGAATTTGTTATTGGTACTTCGTGATCGTTGACGAGTTGAGAAAATGATGATGAATTGTCACATTGTAGGCAAAGATCAAAATCTGTCAGCATTATATGACCATCAGATCTTATAAGCACGTTTTCAGGCTTTAAATCACGGTAGATTATACCCATCATGTGGAGGTATTCTAGAGCAACCACTACTTCTGATGCATAGAACCTGTAGAACGTCAAATTAAATATCAATTATTAAAAGTTAATTAAAAATAAATTCATAAACGTAGAAAATAAAACAAAGAAACAAGCAATCACGGTGCCTAAACATAGTACTTAATTAGGTGATAATAGTCTCTCTTGTTTTTCAATTTATGAACTAGCTATAATACTCCAGCACAAATATACCCAAAGGAAATCGGCTATCAACAAATTGGTTAAGGATTTGTTAAAATATATAGGACAATATGTTGCATTCTTATAGAACATAATTAATTGCATCGGCAAAAACTGTGTTATACACCCATACAAACTATATATGTGCAACACGGATGCAGTATTTTGTTATATTCTTGGTCAAAGTGAGTCCTAAATTGAGTCCTTAATTTTGAGACATGTTTGGACTTACCGGAGAGAGTTGTCATAGTGCTTCATTTTTATCATGAATTGATCATTCTTCATGATTGTATTTCTCTTAATTAGCGGATGCGGATTAATTAGCTTGGGGTACGTGGACAAATGCACTACTCAACTCCAAAATACTGACTATTCTAAAATATTAGTCCATTATAGATTTTTTTATGTCAACTTAAGATACTTTTAAATTTATATTGACATGATTTTTAATAATTTTAGTCAATATAATGATGAATATTACACATTATATAAAAAAATATTACTATTTGTAAGATTTATTATTTTATAATTTTTAATAAATTATCTCAATTTTAAGTTTTAAATGTATCAAGTTGATTTTCAAATGTCAGTAATGATCTTTATAATTTAGAACTTATATAGTATTTTGTATACTCTCCATCCTAAAATAGTTGTCCATTTTTGACTTTTTTTGGTCATGTTGACTATTTTCATATTTAATAATTAGATTTGTGAATCTATTTTTACAAAAATTATGGTTAGTAGTAAATCGTACATTGATTCATTCACCTTTATTTTGTGAAAAATAGTATAAAAAAGTTTTAAAATGATCAAATTGATCAGAAAAAATCAAAATTGAAAATGTATTTTAGGACAGAGGACGTAGCAGACAGAGAGGGATATATAGAGGAAATATTACTCACCGAACAGCAGCTTCATTAAACCTCCTTTCCGGCTGTCGTTGCCGTAGAATATGAAGGTCCCCACCGGGACAAAACTCAGTCAACAAACAAGACCATCTATCAGAGTCCAGTGTAGCATAAAGGGTTGGCAAAAAAGGGTGATCCAACATTTCCAATATTTCCCTCTCTATCCTTGCCCTACTTTCCTTGCACCTAGTAGCCAACTCCTCTTTTTCCATCACCTTAGCAGCAAATAGGCATCCCATTGCGCCCTTTAGCTCTACAAGGTACACACTGCCAATGTCGCCACTTCCGACCCTCCGGATGAATCGCAAGTCGTTGATGCCAAGCATGTCCGGTCCAGTCTGGACCCGACGGATGGCGTCCCAACCTGGGTCCTTAGAAGGTGCATGGGGCTTGGTGGAGGATGACCTGAGTCTCGAGGAGGGCCATGTGATTATTTCTGACCCTGAACTCGAACTATGTTTTGTATCGATAACTGCATTGTTGATGGATGACGACGAGTCGAAACTGAGGGCGTCCATCTCAGCTTCGACGTCGTCCACCTTGTTATACTCCATGAATGTTTGCACAATAGTGCTTTTATAGAATCGAAACTAGCTCTAATAAGCTAGTTTACAGTCAAATGAATGAATTATATGTAGCTCTTTTTGATTGAAGGAACTTTCTTTAGCTTCTGATGTTGTTTTTTTTTTTTGGTTTTTGTAAGTAGAGAAAGTTGAGGGGGAATGAGAAAAGTAAAGAGAATAGTGTGCGATTGGAGGGTTTTGAAGGGATGGGGAGGGAATGAGGATTTGTGCCGGCAATTTGGAGCTGAGTCATGTGGCCGGCATTTATATGATACACGGGCCCAGTGAAGGCCCATATTTTGGACACGATTTTTGGCAGCATTCAGTTTTGAAGCTTCTCTCTCCTCTTTTAAATAAAGCTGATTTAGGAACCTAAAGTGTTGAATTATGCTACTTCATCTTAATGTTCTGAACATAAAACAAGGGATGACTATAAAAATAGTAGTTCTATTTTCTAATATTGTATTTGATTCAACATGTCTGAAGAATATATATACTCATCATTCTTAAATTGCATATATCTTAAATAGTATATCTCTCTTAAATAACATATATTTATTTAAATTATATCGTTTTAAAATTTCTTTTAAATAACAAATAGAGTCGTAGGCGACATTTTTATAAATAAAAAAAAACAAGTGAGACTAATCTCTTTTAACATTATTTTTTAAAAAAATATTCAAAATTATATAATTTTAATATAGGTATGTTATTTAATAGGTATATATATATATATATATATATATATATATATATATATATATGTGTGTGTGTGTGTGTGTGTGTGTGTGTGTGTGTGTGTGTGTGTGTGTTATATGACATTTAAGTTCTAGGGATAAAAGTTTCAAAAGGTTTTGCACAAACCTTCCCATACTCCTACCCTATAAGTACTCTAGTGCAAAATATCTTCAGGACCTCTTATATCTAGAAATTAGATGTTATCTAACGCTAGTCATATATCACACACACACACACACACACACACACACACACATATATATATATATATATATATAGTGACGGAGTTATAATATAATCTTTAGTAATGATTTATGTCTGTATCTGTATGGACTCGCTAGCTTGTTTGTTTTATGTGTTATTAGTATACTTTGTTGTTCAAGATCATCTTTGTTGTCAGTCTGAGGCTGACAATTTCTTCGTGTTCTATAGTTGGATCAAAATTATTTTCAATCCACTTGGAATGCTCACAATCGTTCTAGCTGATATTATAAAATTAATAGAAGATATGAAATCAATGTTCCCATGATTAGCTCAAGTCTGTAAAAAATAAGTAGTTTCCAGACTGTATTCTATTATATATATACATATACATATACGGGAGGGAGTAGATTAATAACAAATAATGACCATGGGGGTTTTTTTTTTTCTAGTCACCACATCTACACTATCTATTTATGGTAAGAGAGTTGTATTTTTAAATTATGACGAGTGGTGCAAGATGTGTTAGTCATATAAGGTTTTATAGCCACCATTTACTATATGAGATAAATCAACTTTTGGTACCTGGACTTGGACACGATTTATAATTTGACATCCGAAGTGAAAAAAATTACAAACTGGTGATTGTACTCGAAAAATGTTACACTCCGTTAAACATTAGGAACACGACTTACAATTTAGTACCCGAAGTGAAAAAAGTTACAAACTGGTAATTGTACTCGAAAAATGTTACACTCCCTTAAACAGTAGGGTTTCATCTTTATTCTGTTTGAAAATTAGGGTTCTCTTCTTTTGTCCTTCTTCTCTCATTCTTCTTGTCTCGATTCTCCATTGATTACTGGTTCCCATATATTTATTAAAGGATTTTCAGTGTTTAATTGAAAAGATGAGCTCGTCTTGGAGTAGAATCGTAAATAAAATCGGGGAAGAAGATTGTAGTTCATGCAACAAAAATGAATGGATTACACCAGAGTTCTCAAGTAAGTGTCACTATGGAGCAATGGTGCGAATGTGGGAGGCAAGAAAAGATGGAACAAAACATCGAGGATCTTCTTCGCGTCAACTTTGCTTCTCTCTCTGTATGTTTTTCTCTCCCGTTGGATCAAATTTAACGATTATTTAAAAATTGGAAAGTACAAGTACCAGATTACAAATTTTTTTGAGTACAATCACCAGTTGTAACTTTTTTCACTTCGAGTACCAAATTGTAAGTCGTGTCTCTAATGTTTAACGGGGTGTAACATTTTTTGAGTACAATCACCAGTTTGTAACTTTTTTCACTTCGGGAACCAAATTGTAAGTCGTGTCCCAGTACAGGTACCAAAAATTGATTTATCCCTTTACTATATATGAATTAACTCCATATATAATAGAGTTGTATTTTTAAATCGTAACGAGCGGTGCATATATATATATATATATATATATATATATATATATATGTGTGTGTGTGTGTGTGTGTGTGTGTGTGTGTGTGTGTGTGTGTGTGTGTGTGTGTTTGAGTGCATGTGTATGAAGATTGATCCACAGCTAACGTTGTCAAATTAAGACTATCCTTACAACAAATCTTGAGCGTCCATCAGAATATCGAACGATTGATATAGCTTCCGTCCGTAGTTTAGTTTACAATATTCCGCAGTTTAATACTACGAACGAAAAAAATGTTCAAAATACCCTTCTTGTAAAAGTCTCTAGTCCACAGCATTAAACTGCGGACGCTAAGTATGGTTGACTAATTGAGAAATGACGTCGTTTTTAAATAAGTGGCATCCACAATATCAAACTGCGGACGCTAAGCGATAAGGACATGCCTAGCTTGGATTCAAATGGATGTCATGGATCGGACCCGGTGCAAGTTCCTGTTGGACCAATGACGAGGGCTAGAACTAAGCGTTTCAAGGAAGGTTTACTTTTTCTTTATTCAGGCAGCTTGGAAAGAGAAAGGAACGAGTTCGAGAGCTATAGAGATGGAATCTAAGCTCGTGAATATGATAAGAGTAATTGGTCAAAGCAATGATCTTGATCCGAGTAATGTTCTAAGTCAAAGCTAGGAAGAAAAAATTCAAAAGTTGGAAAATGCAAGGAGTTCGCCTCGACGAGCCCAGAAGGCCTATGTGTTAGGTTTACTAGAAACATGAATATGCAATCAAATCACATAAAAGAAGCGGAATCATAATAAAAACAAATTTTAAAATTTTCTTACAAACCATTAACCAAGATCATTCTCGTGCTTGATTATCAATCTAGAAAATAGTAGGAGAATCAAAATCATACCCTTGAAGATATGAGTTTTCTCAGCTACAAGTTCAACTCCTAGTCTTTCGTACTCTCCTTGAATACGCGGGTTTGATTTCTTCCTTTGATCAACGTTAGCCACTCAAGCGTTTGGCCTCTAGAGGTGATCCACCAAGGAAGAAAAAAAATCAAGAAGAAGGGTGTTTTGGCTAAAAACCCTAGTTTTCCTATCTCTGTAGAAAAAGGGTGTACTCTCCAACAATTAGAATCACGTCTCTAATATCTAGCATAAGACTCCTTTTATATTGATATTAGTCAACCCTTATAATCTAATTAGAAATATAACAGGGTTATATTTAATTAATTAATCTCCCTAATCTTATTATGGATAATTAATTAATATGGAATCATATCCTTGTAGATACGAGCTTCCACAGGTACAAGTTCAACTCCTACTTCTCCGCGATCTCTTTGAATCTCCGGATAGATTCCTTCCTTTGATCAATGGTAGCCACCCAAGTGCATTATCTCTAGAGCTGATCCACCAAAGAAGAAAATTTTTTAAGAAGAAGGGTGTATTGGCTCAAACCCTAGTTTTTCCTATCTCTATAGACACTATAAAAAATGGGGCTTCAATAACAACCGATTTTCGTTGCTAAAGGTGCCAAATTTCGTTACAAAAGGGTTTTGGCAACAACTTTATTGTCGTTGCGTCTTTCGTTGCGCAATGAGCGTTGCTGATTGTTTCGCAACGAACGCATTTTTTTCGTTGCCAAAAGTAATACATTTTGCAACGAAATTTAGCTTTCGTACAGAGACATCGATCCTTTAGCAACAAAATGTATTGTTTCAAAATAATTAAAATTTTGTTGCTAAAAAGCCCATTTCGTTGCAAAAGCCTTCTAATTAGCAACGAAATGAGCTCCTTTTTTTTTGCAACGACCATGCATTTTCATTGCAATTGACACAATTTTGCAACGACATTTTTCGTTGCAGTAAATTATAAAAATTGTTGCCTAAGCTTGCTTTCGTTGCGGAATGTAAACTTTTTGGCAACAATTTTCGTTGCTGATTATATTATTTAGCAACGACATTATGCTGAATCAGCAACGAAAATGTTTGTTGCTGGTTATTTTTCAATAGCAACGAAAGTCGTCGATTAGCAACGACATTATATGTTGCTGTTTCTTTATATGTGCAATGAAAGTTGATATGATTTGCAACGATAAAAAAAATTGCCTTTTATTTTAGTATTAGAAACAATATCCTCTCCGTTGTTATTAGGTTAATTTTTCGTTGCCAAATTTTATATTTTTAATGCCATTAGCATCGAAAATTTGTTGCTAAATGTTATATTAAAACTTGTTCAATGCTTTGGTAATAAATTATATTGTTGCCAAATCAAAATTTGACATTCTTTTTGTGTCCCGGGCTGGTTCAATGTCCCCATAGGAAATAATGGCAAAAATAAAAAAAACTAAAATATTATTAACTTAATAAAATCATCCACTACATAATCATTCATTATCTTTACAATTAACCATCTAAAGCTACCACAGTTCTTCAATCAACGTATATATCTACATATATAGAGAGAGTACACTTCATAATTTCGTCCCTTGTCTTCCATAAATGTAGCACGAAAATTTGATACCAGTATTGTAAGGCAGGTCGTAGAAGCAGTCTTCCTGCACATATTTAAAAATAATAGCAAGTTAAGAAATTGAGGCAAATAGGTCACCAGAGGCACTTAGTGCCAAAATCAATACACAATAGAGTTGCTACGTGGTACTAATGTATACCGTATTGCTCATAAGCAAAAAAAGACAAATAGGCAATCATAATATCATAAGAAGGCATACCATGTTCTCTCACTAATGCATGGGAATAAAGAAAATTTTAGTTGGCTCAAGTAGGTTTTGAAGTGGTCCACGTATGAATACAAATTAGTTAATTAAATTTTGACATAATTATTATTTTTAGGCCTACAATTAAAGAGTTTGTTTTCTTGGGACTAAAAGAGGTTTTAGTCTCCTATGTACTATATAATGAACAAATTGGAATTGGGAACATCATGCATGAAAGAGGACTAATAAAGTAACAAGGGTCTTCAACACAATCAACATTCTGGGATAATAAATTACCAATTCTTCAGTACTTGCCAAAAATATATATTATCAGTTTTTCAAAAGTTCATGGCAGATTGACCCTTTTATGCCATAAGATTTTTTAGGACTAAATAACAGCCATAAAGAATATAGAAGCTCAGTAGCCATGACGTTACTAACCACACATCGATAAATACTCCTTCCATTTCCAAATTATTATTGACTTTTAAAAATTAATTTGAGATATTTTTAAACGCAAATGATAAGATTCAATAAAATTTATGAAAATACAAATCTTATAATTAGTAGTACCTTTTAAACTAGTTTACAATATTCATCATTGTACTGACTAAAATTAAATAAATTTACCCGAGTATGAAAAAATTTGTCTCAAATTGACTTCAAGAAGTCAATAATCTTATATTTGTTCCAAAGGGAGTATTAAACTGAACATTTTAATAGTAAAAATATTAAGAAGCCTCTTCAGAAAGATGGAAAGAGTATACCTCTGCAAACTTGGTTGCTAACAAAGCAGAGGTGATGTCTTCGATATGTTTATCATTTGAACATACATTAATTACTCTTCAGGTGATCTGCTCCCTTCATATTTTTTTGTTGGTCCATTTTATTAAGTGAAACATTTGAAAATGAAGGCTCTGCATAGATAATTAGAGCAAGCGAAAAGCATACCGTGGAATATTAATAAGATAAAACACATATGTGAATAAAGTTGTTACCTATGTGAATGAAAACTTCAGCTACTTCAGGATGAGATTTTTGAATTTCATCATGAACATTCTCCTTAACTTCATGCGCAACACTAACACTATAGAAGGGATCAACCTGCCAAGTTAAAGTAACTGTTGTATCAAATTCAACAAGATAGAACATATGCATAAAATGAAAGGTTAGATCGTATAAAGAATGCAAAATTAATAATAGCCAACCTCAATATTTACATCAAGATGTAGTGAAGAACCAACTCTCCTTCCCCTGAGATGACTGCATCCCTGCAAAGCATTCAATCTGAATTATTAAGCAATGAGTAAAGAACAAACTTCATTAAAACCCAGCTAGAGCTATATAAATTATTGAAGCACTGTGCAAAAACCCAATGCGTAGTGCCAGAGTATGATAGAAGGAGAAACCCCTCCCATCACTGCCTCCCACCAACCCTTTCTGCTCATACTTGCACAAGTGCCAGAATATGATCTAGAGAGCAATCCCCTCCCATTCTCCCTCAATCCATTCCTCTATGCTCACACTCACACCCACAAGGCCACACACATAAAATAAAGTGGTCTATACAGTTTACAAGCAAATCATTAAATAAGGATTTGTTGCCAGATGAACTAGTATTACCGGACACAGCTTGAAAAGCTTGTATCAAATCAGGATTGGCCTGTCAAACCGTACAACTTATATTTAGGAAATTATTATGGCATGCTATCATAGATAAGGTATATTGATACCAGGAGACTGTACAGACGTCATCACATACTACGTAAATACCAGGGTTACGAGATATATCAAGTGAGTATAAATTCATTACTTTGGCACACCCCAAACCTATTCAATTCATTGTAACCATTGATGTTCTACAATGCTAATAAGATAAATCCAATTTTTTCAATAACAAAAGAGACCCTGAGATCAAATAGCCTTATTCGCAAAGTGTCCCTATTTCTCAGTCTTACTATCTTGCTACATTACCACACCATCATCAAGCAAATCAACAGAGAACAACTAATGTGGCTACTTTCATGATGGCCCTTGACATTGGTATTTTTTAAATATCCAGAAAATTTGAGCCAGACGTGCTAGAGTAATATTTAACTCATAGTTCTCAATTATTATCACAAGAAGATAACATCGTAATGTAACATATTAGCCAATTATTCAAGGATTATATAAAAAGTGTACCTTTCATCAGTGACTACTAGTGAAAGGTTAGATGTGCTTCTAACAACGTATTCTAAATATACCGCAATAAAAAGATAATCCAAAGTTTACAAAATTTTAGATGATTAACAATACTGTACAAGGCATATTTGCAATATGTTTAGCTTAAGATGCAACAAGTAAAAAAAACTCGCGCATCTGGTGTGATACAATGTCGTAGTAACTAGAATCTAATTCCTTCCTTTCCACCCCTACTGTCTTCAGCAAACATTTCAACAACAAAAAGCCTAGTTATAATCCCACTTCTTAAATATATTAAGGGGACAAGTAAGAAGGGCATCAATGTGATTGGATTTCAAACATACCTTCAAGATATCAATAGCTTTTTTAGTAGAAGCTGCATCTAAGGTTAGTCCTTTCTGCTTTTATGCATTCATCTATCACATAGGATTAATAATTAAGAGAATCAAAACATCAACATCATGGGATTACCTGTAATTCATGCTTCTTGAATGTATATTCATCCAGTTCTAGGAATCGCGTGTTCTAGAATCCTCCTTTCCAAGTTGATTGACAAGTATATCATATGTCTTCTTTTCATGCTATCACATAAGAGAGCTTACTTTGGTCAATGTAAGCAGCAAGAAATATTTCAGACATTCATAAAATACATAAATTTTATTTAATACATGCCAGATGGGAGAGCTTGAAGGCACCCATACAGTTGAATGCAATGGCCAAAGCATGGTAGCACAGAACAATTTAAATATGTTCCTCGCCTAGAAACCTTTCATTCTTTTTCAAGGCTTCTTGCAAATAACGAAGAGTTGTGCTCATCTTTCCAATATCTTGGTACATCATTGCAACATTTATAAATGTTGCAGCCACGTTAGGATGATCTGGGCTTGATGACAAACTAAGTATGTAAGACCCCAACTTATTATAAATGAAATTGAATTTCCTCTATTTATTATTTTAAAATAGTAAGGGTTGATTTGATTAATGTGATTAGTTATGGGTACAAATGCGTAAATATTTTTAAATAAGCAAGTGATTATAAAATATTCATTATTGTCGGGGAATATTTATTTGGTCGTGGATGTGACACCCCCAAATTCGGGTTACCTGACCCCCGAGTTTGGTGTTCACGATTCATAATATAATACCAATTAACTACCCATTCATATATAAATAGGATTACATAAGTCATTAACATATATTATTAATACATAAGTCCCACGTCCACTAACCTTAACATTACAGAAATACCCCTTTAGATATACAAAAAGGGTTTACAATACCATATAATATAATAATATTATTCATTATAACTACTCCAACATCTTGCCTTTGCCTTTGTTCTTCTTTGACCCGCTGGCCTCTTCGTTCCTAGCTGAAATGTTTTATTTATAGCAAGGGTGAGCAACAAGTTTGCCCTGCAAGTTAAGACATACAATAAAGGTATATGAATCAACAAGAACAGACTATCTGTTTTGATAGAATGAAACTAAAGTTCGGGAAACTTTGAAATAGCTGAACAAATCGTTAATCAATAACAATTCTTCTTGTATTCTAGGCAACGCAATAATTTGATAATGAAAGAGTACAATGCTTTCAAAGTTTCTACGATATTCTATTAAATACTCAAGAATCAATTCTAAGCAATAACAAAGTGAAATAATTTCCAGACTTATGCTGAGTGATCCCACCAGATCTTAGAACTTATTTTCTCGGGTATCTATCAAAGATTTACTTTGATACATACGTAGGCGTATCAGATAACCATAAAGATTAAATCATACCCCTCTGCAAGTA
Source organism: Panax notoginseng (assembly GCA_016801055.1). Classification (NCBI taxonomy): domain Eukaryota; kingdom Viridiplantae; phylum Streptophyta; class Magnoliopsida; order Apiales; family Araliaceae; genus Panax; species Panax notoginseng. Next base: position 187,469,586 of record CM029014.1, read on the forward strand.
CTTAGAGCCGGCCAACTCCTTGTACCCTATATTATGCATAATACTTAACAACGCGCAATGGTCGAATATATGACCTAAAAATGTTCCCTTTATATAAAAGGTTGTTCTTCTCAGTCTCAGAATCAAGATTTTAATTTAACAACAAAATACTGTGATTTCAAATTCTATCTACTTATCGATCTAGCCGAAATAATTGACATCGATCTATCAATAACAATTGATTTCTCTTCTCGTATTTATCAAGTTCTAACAAGTGTTCGTCTAGCCAGTATAATTAGCTAAGACATTTCTCAATATAATTTGACAATAAATAGGAATTAACTGTACTGTCAATATTAGTTTCTGCAGGTATAAATATCCAACAACAGTAATTCTACGAATATATATATTTTCTGAATCAGTAATTCAATTTGAATTTTAATCATGCACTAACTGCGAATAATCAATAATAAATTCCCTGGACATGGTATAATTATCAATAATTAACCATTAAAATAATTGAATGAATATAACTCAAGGTTGAGTTAGGAAACTTGCCTTTCACGTTGATTACAGCTACACAATATAATTAACTGCGTTCGTGAGACCTATAATCAACAATGTCTGTCTCACAATTAGCACAATCATTTATAACACGTAACACTGTATTTTACAGTCAAACTTCTCCTAGACACATTACCACATAGCCACATTAGTGTTTATAACCTATATAAACACTTATCAAGTCTAACTATTTCGGTCTGGTTGGACCTCGGTCCAATTTCGGTGTTCTGGTCACCCTATCCGACAATTAACACATTGATTGTCAATTAAACTTGGTCTTTAAGCTTCAATATTATTTTAGATAAATCAAGTATCGTTTATAATATTTTTCGGAAGCTTTTAATAATTTATAAACAATTATTATAATTTATAATAATTTTTCAAACACTTAAAATCATTTTTAAATGATTTAATTATCGAATAATCATATCATTATTAATATTTAATAATATCAAAATATTAATAACATACTTGTCAAAATATTAAAGTTATTATTAATAACTTAAAATATTTTTAAATCATCAATATTCTACTTAAATGAATTTTAAAGTAATTAAAATCATTTTTAAATCATCACTATTAATATTTAAATATTAAAGAAATTATTATCCAAATATTAAAAGTCATTAATTATAACTTAAAATATTTTTAAAACATTTTTCTCACTTTTAAATGATTTTTAAATCAATAAAATCATTTTTAATTCAATTATTTAATATCATAATTAAATAAATCTAATATCAATAATATTAATTTATTAATGAGAATTCTCCAAAAATATTGAAAATTATATTTTATAATTTAAAATATTTTCTAACACTTTATTCTTATTTAAAATAATTTTTAAATCATTAAAATCATTTTTAACTTATTTATTTAATTTAATAATTAAATAAATCTAATATCATTAATATTAAATTATTAATGAAAATTCTCTAAAAATATTAAAAGTCACATTTTATAACTCAAAATATTTTTAAATACATTATTCTTATTTAAAATGATTTTTCATAATATTAAATCATTTTTCTCTAATTTATTTAATATACTAATTAAATAAATTAAATACCTTTAATATTTAAATAATTATAAATATGAATGAAAAATAACTCAAATAGTCAGAAATTATTTTTCATAATTTAAAATAATTTTTAAAACAATTTTTAATAATTTTTATAATTTATTTTCTATTTTTAATTAATTTTCAGAATTTTAAAAATTAGAAAATAAATAAACCGTCACTAAAGGGCTTTAGCGACAAAAAGCGTCGTTGTTGGTGTTCTTGAGCTCAAGAACACTGACAGCTTCGTTAACAACCTGTTATGTTTGACCATTCATTGTTTTTAATACAGTGTGTTTCTGTGATCGTTTGTGCATTGATCTTGTAGTATACTTGTAGTACTACAACTTCCTATCATTACCAGAGCCATAACTTAATCATCTAGCAGGATATAAATCTCCAAACTAACTGTCAGATCGTACCTGGGTTTTCTGGGTAACCCAGAATCCCAGGCAGTTTATAGGTACCACTTTCAAGCCCCAATAATTTGATGTCCTGGTCGTTATTTCGTTGTTCTCATGGTCAATATTGGTAGTACACATGACAAGGAACAATAACATAACCTTATATCAGTCCAAATATAACACATTAATCAAATGAAGCTCGGTCAAACATGGTCAGAAATCATGTTCTTCCCATTTCTGGAAATTCCAGAAACGCTAAGTCATGGTCGTCTGGCCTAGTTTGACCAACTACCCTGCTCAATCTGTTGATTTTTAAGAGTTTTAAAGCCATGGATCTAGATTCCATCTTATAGGCTACATCATGGTTACAAAAACATCAACAATACACATACAACCTGTCAGATACAAGCGTTACAAATAGCTGTCAGACGCTGATAAACCGTTTCTGGGTTGCCCAGATTTCATCCGGTCAACGTCGCTCAACAGTATTTGACAGTTAATAACAGGAAATCTAGACATGTAATGGTTGTGATTTCACTTTCAGATTACAGTCCTTATGTCAGACAATAGATCCAAAACATCAAACAACAAAAATCATTAACACACACGAATCTGTGGCGCCTGACATTAGCTTGTCAGACCACAAATTGTGTTCTTGACAGTTTTGAAAACTTCGATTTTTACCAACTTTGATGCTATGGATCCAACATGGATCAACATATAACAACTAAAAACATATTATAACATAAGATTAAACACTAAAACACAAAAATTTTCTAAGCAACAAAGATCAAAATTTAAAATTTGATTTATACCTTCTAGCTTTCAATTCTTGATCTAAGCTCTCCAATATGTTATTGATTGATCAAGGGATGAAATTAGGACTGATCTAACTTAAGAAATTTAAACCTTTAGAGAGAGAGAGAGAGTTGGCGAGAGGAATATGCAAAATGGCAACTTTTTTTGACTTTTTCTCTCTCTAAATCTCTTATATAATGCTTGTATGTTGCTTGGATCTGATCTTGCTGGCCAGATTTTGTTGGATTAATAAGTCACAAGTCAATGTGGTGGTTCACCAACTAAAGGTGTTGGTGAATTATGCAAGTTACCATTTAAAGAAAGTAAAAAGGGTATTTTGGTCATTTACAAAATAATTTTAAGGGCAATCTTGATAAATGTACAAACTCTTAGGGTTTAGGGTTTGGGTTAGAGTTTAGGGTTTGGACCCTTTAGAGTTTAGGGTTTAAACCCTTTAGATTTACAATTTAATTCCCAAATTTTCAAATTTCGGTTAACAAAATAGAAAATTAATAATTCCAAATTACAATTAGGATTCGATAAATATATTAATATTTCCTAATCATAAAATTCAATCTTGCTAATTAGGATTAATATTCCTAATTAAAATTGCTTAATTTAGCAATTAGGGTCAAAATGGTCATTAGGGTTTACAACTCACGAATTAGGGTTTTAATTTGAAAAATAATTTTTTCTAAATTACAATTAGGGTTTGTAAAATAGAAATTAATATAACAAAAAAATAATTAGAGTTTTCTAATCATATTTAAGTTTAATACACACATTAGGCTTGCCAATTAGAATTAGGGTTTCCTAATTTAGGGTTTAGGATTCTCGAATATGAAATTAGGGTTTCCCGACGTACAATTAGGATTTCCAACGGTACGTTAGAGTTTCTGATCCTGAGATTAGAGTTTCTAATCTCTTATTAAGTTTTATTAATTTCAAACCTTATTTGATTAATCATTGATCAATAAATTTTTTCGGTACAAACACAAACTCATTAATATAATTATTTTAATTATATTTTCTACCGAATCCCTATCCAGAAATTAGGGTTAGGGTTTCTAAAACTGTTAAGCACAACTCTACTCTAATTTTATTAGTCAATACACAAATTAACTTTCTCGAGACTCGTATCACATATACTTGTCACAAAAATGATAATTAATATTAATATTAATAAAAAAAAAATTATTCTCAAATTTTTGATTATTCGAAATCTCGGGTTATCACATTCACCCCTCCTTAAAAGGATTTCGTCCTCGGAATCACCGCTTTCTCATTCTCTATAATCTTTTAAAGTTGTATCATCAATTCATTTTTATCTACCCAATATTCATTTGTGTCTCAAATTCTAACTTGTGACTCGAATCTATAATAGGAAACAGTTCACAGTAATATCTGACTTATAATTCTCGCGTAATTTAAATTTCTAAAGCGAAATTGTTACCTGCTACCACCTCCTGGGCAGCCACCGTATCCTGCACCGTCATGTTGAATGTACGGGCCGTTGGTCTTCCTGGCTGTGCAGGTCCTCGAATTGCCAAGGTTCCGCCACCGGGTCCCTTGTTGACACTTTCCTTTTATGCATTCTTCCTCGGACAGTTTCGAACGATATGATCAGTCGATCCGCATCCAAAGCAACCTTGAATTTTCTTCGGACTGGGACAATTGGGTGACATATGCCCCTCTTGTCCGCAGTTATAGCAAACTCCCTTCTTCTTCAGGCAAACTCCAGCATGGTTCTTCCCACAATTTGTACATGGCTCCCTCCCTTTCCTATTATCTTCTGTTTTATTACCCGACTGGGTATTCTCACTCCATTTCCTCTTATTCGGATTACTACCACCACTGCTTCCACCATTATTGGTCTTCTTCTTCTTTTCCTGATGAAATCGAGACGCAGCTTCGCTCCCTCCTTCAGCAATTAACGCTTTCTCCATCAGGGCCGCGAACGTGTTGATCTGCAATACCGCTACCTAATTGAATATTCACGGCTTCAACCCATTCTCAAATCTTCGCGCCTTTTTTGCTTCTATGTCCACCTGATGAGGTGCAAATCTTGCTAATTCGTTGAATTTAGCAGCGTATTCAGATACCGACATGTTCTCCTGCTTAAGTTCTAGAAATTTAACTTCCATCCTGGATTGCATACTTGGCGAGAAGTAGTTCTCGAAGAACAACTCCTTGAATCTTGTCCACAACACCACTTCTGTACCAGCTCTCGCTTGGTTCGTCTCCCACCAGTAATTAGCTTCTCCCTTCATCAAATAAGTTACAAAAGCCGTCTTTTGCTCTTCTGCCACACGTGCAATGATGAATACTTTCTCCATCTCCTTTACCCAAGTTTGGGCTTCAATCGGATCTGTGGTCCCTTTGAATTCAGGCGGCCCTACTGCTTTAAAGTCCTTGAAATTAGCCAATCTTTCAGCTGGCTGATTTCTTGCTCTTCCTCTTGCAGCTGGAACTCTATTCTCCATAGCTTTGGCTATCATATTTGCAAAGTTTTGCATCGGGTCAGCTTGACCTCCTTCGTTATTCATTGACTGTTCTTCTCGTTGGTTTCGATTCTGTCATCTAGGCGGCATTATCTGATTTAAATAAAAATCTTATATTAATTCTCTTTCTTTACACAAATTCTTATCACAATAAGAATTCAACACATAATTCTCATGTAATTGCATATATATTCAAATAGCAAATAGTACTTAACACATATTACTATTCCTTTTTAAATCATATCAGGATTAACAACACAACTTTACACAAAAAGTTACTATTCTCCATTCTCACACAGTTATTACCAGTTCGTCAAACTTACCACACTTATGAGTTCAAGAACTTGCCACAATTATATGAGTGTATGAACTTATCCTAGTAAGACCTTTGGCGTCCATTCGCTGAGGGGTTCAAAACATTTCATATAATTATGAGTCATTAACTTACCATAAGTATGTGTTTTAAGAACAAACAAATTAATCTTAATCTTATATTCATATAGAAAATAAGGATTTCATTCATACAAACATATATATATATATATATATATATATATATATATATATATATATATATTTACATATGCTTACACATCATTCTCGATATTACAACACTTAATATCATAAACTTCTACCCAAAAGATACTATTACATATATCTAAGTTATCTACCGACCACTCCCTTCACCAGTCTTCTTCTTGATGGGACACTTGCTGAATCCATGACCCGTCTGCCCACATGAAATACTTCCTCAAATTCGGCTTAGGACAATGCAGAGAAATATGTCCTTCCTGCTTGCAGTTGAAGCACACGTTCTTCCACATCATGCATTCTCCCGCGTGAGTCTTTCCACACTTGCTACATGCTTACTTTTTTTTCGGGCTTGACTTTTCAGAATTAGGGCTGTCTTTTTCCCTCTTTCTCTTCTTCTTGTCCTTCTTGTTGGTTCCTTCAGATGATCCACCACCTTCAGCCTTCATTCTGTCCACCTGCGCCTTGATCTCGTTCCTTTCTTCAGTCATTTCGCGTAATGCTCGCTCCGTCTTCCACAGCTCCTCTAGAAGAAACACTTTGCTCCAGAGTTCTTGAACCTCTGCAGATTCGTGATCTTGTTCTCCAACTTTGGTCTTATTCTTTAACTCCACCTTAGCTGGCTCAGACTCTGCCTCCTCATCTCCACTCAGATACATCTCGGGATAATCATCATGATCGCTCCCCAGATTGACCATTGGTTCATCTTCTCCCACCTTTTCCACTGATTCACTTTGCGCTGGCACCTCGGCTTCTGGCACCGGTGCAACAGCCGCTAGTATCTCCGCACTCTTTTCACCTTCTCCAGACATCCTACAATCAGTTGAAATAACTTGATTAGTACTTCATTAGTACAAAATTCTCACACTATGTGTCCACTTATCTCACTATTGATGTACTTCGGCAATCCCTCACTTAGAACTCTAAATGAGTTTTCTCTATCACACATATGGTTATAATCATAGGGTTTTACCCCACCCCACTTAAAGTTTATAACCTACAACTCTTCTACTAACTGGTGACACCTTGGTCACTACAGCTCTGATACCAACCTGTGACACCCCCAAATCTGGGTTACCTGACCCCCGAGTTTGGTGTTCACGATCCATAATATAATACCAATTAACTACCCATTCATATATAAATAGGATTACATAAGTCATTAACATATATTGTTAATACATAAGTCCCAGGTCCACTAACCTTAACATTACAGAAATACCCCTTTAGATATACAAAAAGGGTTTACAATACCATATAACATAATAATATTGTTCATTATAACTACTCCAACATCTTGCCTTTGCCTTTGTTCTTCTTTGACCCGCTGGCCTCTTCGTTCCTAGCTGAAATATTTTATTTATAGCAAGGGTGAGCAACAAGTTTGCCCCGCAAGTTAAGACATACAATAAAGGTATATAAATCAACAAGAACAGACTATCTATTTTGATAGAATGAAACTAAAGTTTGGGGAACTTTGAAATAGCTGAACAAATCGTTAATCAATAACAATTCTTCTTGTATTCTAGGCAACACAATAATTTGATAATGAAAGAGTACAACGCTTTCAAAGTTTCTACGATATTCTATTGAATACTCAAGAATCAATTCTGAGCAATAACAAAGTGGAATAATTTCCAGACTTATGCTGAGTGATCCCACCAGATCTTAGAACTTATTTTCTTGGGTATCTATCAAAGATTTACTTTGATACATACGTAGGCGTATCAGATAACCATAAAGATTAAATCATACCCCTCTGCAAGTACTTAGAGCCGGCCAACTCCTTGTACCCTATATTATGCATAATACTTAACAACGCGCAATGGTCGAATATATGACCTAAAAATGTTCCCTTTATATAAAAGGTTGTTCTTCTCAGTCTCAGAATCAAGATTTTGATTTAACAACAAAATACTGTGATTTCAAATTCTATCTACTTATCGATCTAGCCGAAACAATTGACATCGATCTATCAATAACAATTGATTTCTCTTCTCGTATTTATCAAGTTCTAACAAGTGTTCGTCTAGCCAGTATAATTAGCTAAGACATTTCTCAATATAATTTGACAATAAGCAGGAATTATCTGTACTGTCAATATTAGTTTCTGCAGGTATAAATATCCAACAACAGTAATTCTACGAATATATATATTTTCTGAATCAGTAATTCAATTTGAATTTTAATCATGCACTAACTGCGAATAATCAACAATAAATTCCCTGGACATGTTATAATTATCAATAATTAACCATTAAAATAATTGAATGAATATATCTCAAGGTTGAGTTAGGAAACTTGCCTTTCACGTTGATTACAGCTACACAATATAATTAACTGCGTTCGTGAGACCTATAATCAACAATGTCTGTCTCACAATTAGCACAATCATTTATAACACGTAACACTGTATTTTACAGTCAAACTTCTCCTAGACACATTACCACATAGTCACATTAGTGTTTATAACCTATATAAACACTTATCAAGTCTAACTATTTCGGTCTGGTTGGACCTCGGTCCAATTTCGGTGTTCTGGTCACCCTATCCGATAATTAACACATTGATTGTCAATTAAACTTGGTCTTTAAGCTTCAATATTATTTTAGATAAATCAAATATCGTTTATAATATTTTTCGGAAGCTTTTAATAATTTATAAACAATTATTATAATTTATAATAATTTTTCAAACACTTAAAATCATTTTTAAATGATTTAATTATCAAATAATCATATCATTATTAATATTTAATAATATCAAAATATTAATAACATACTTGTCAAAATATTAAAGTTATTATTAATAACTTAAAATATTTTTAAATCATCAATATTCTACTTAAATAAATTTTAAAGTAATTAAAATCATTTTTATATCATCACCATTAATATTTAAATATTAATGAAATTATTATCCAAATATTAAAAGTCATTAATTATAACTTAAAATATTTTTAAAATATTTTTCTCACTTTTAAATGATTTTTAAATCAATAAAATCATTTTTAATTCATTTATTTAATATCATAATTAAATAAATCTAATATCATTAATATTAATTTATTAATGAGAATTCTCCAAAAATATTGAAAATTATATTTTATAATTTAAAATATTTTCTAACACTTTATTCTTATTTAAAATAATTTTTAAATCATTAAAATCATTTTTAACTTATTTATTTAATTTAATAATTAAATAAATCTAATATCATTAATATTAAATTATTAATGAAAATTCTCTAAAAATATTAAAAGTCACATTTTATAACTCAAAATATTTTTAAATACATTATTCTTATTTAAAATGATTTTTCATAATATTAAATCATTTTTCTCTAATTTATTTAATATACTAATTAAATAAATTAAATACCTTTAACATTTAAATAATTATAAATATTAATGAAAAATATCTCAAATAGTCAGAAATTATTTTTCATAATTTAAAATAATTTTTAAAACAATTTTTAATAATTTTTATAATTTATTTTCTATTTTTAATTAATTTTCAGAATTTCAGAAATTAGAAAATAAATAAACCGTCGCTAAAGGGCTTTAGCGACAAAAAGCGTTGTTGTTGGTGTTCTTGAGCTCAAGAACACTGACAGCTTCGTTAACAACCTGTTATGTTTGACCATTCATTGTTTTTAATACAGTGTGTTTCTGTGATCGTTTGTGCATTGATCTTGTAGTATACTTGTAGTACTACAACTTCCTATCATTACCAGAGCCATAACTTAATCATCTAGCAAGATATAAATCTCCAAACTAACTGTCAGATCGTACCTGGGTTTTCTGGGTAACCCATAAACCCAGGCAGTTTATAGGTACCACTTTCAAGCCCCAATAATTTGATGCCCTGGTCGTTATTTCGTTGTTCTCATGGTCAATATTGGTAGTACACATGACAAGGAACAATAACATAACCTTATATCAGTCCAAATATAACACATTAATCAAATGAAGCTCAGTCAAACATGGTCAGAAATCATGTTCTTCCCATTTCTGGAAATTCCAGAAACGCTAAGTCATGGTCGTCTGGCCTAGTTTGACCAACTACCCTGCTCAATCTGTTGATTTTTTAAGAGTTATAAAGCCATAGATCTAGATTCCATCTTATAGGCTACATCATGGTTACAGAAACATCAACAATACACATACAACCTGTCAGATACAAGCGTTACAAATAGCTGTCAGACGCTGATAAACCGTTTCTGGGTTGCCCAGATTTCATCCGGTCAACGTCGGTCAACGGTATTTGACCGTTAATAACAGGAAATCTAGACATGTAATGGTTGTGATTTCACTTTCAAATTACAGTCCTTATGTCAGACAACAGATCCAAAACATCAAACAACAAAAATCATTAACACACACGAATCTGTGGCGCCTGACATTAGCTTGTCAGACCACAAATTGTGTTCTTGACAGTTTTGAAAAACTTCGATTTTTACCAACTTTGATGCTATGGATCCAACATGGATCAACATATAACAACTAAAAACATATTATAACATAAGATTAAACACTAAAACACAAAAATTTTCTAAGCAACAAAGATCAAAATTTAAAATTTGATTTATACCTTCTAGCTTTCAATTCTTGATCTAAGCTCTCCAATATGTTATTGATTGATCAAGGGATGAAATTAGGACTGATCTAACTTAAGAAATTCGAACCTTAGAGAGAGAGAGAGAGTTGGCGAGAGGAATATGCAAAATGGTAACTTTTTTTGACTTTTTCTCTCTCTAAATCTCTTATATAATGCTTGTATGTTGCTTGGATCTGATCTTGCTGGCCAGATTTTGTTGGATTAATAAGTCACAAGTCAATGTGGTGGTTCACCAACTAAAGGTGTTGGTGAATTATGCAAGTTACCATTTAAAGAAAGTAAAAAGGGTATTTTGGTCATTTATAAAATAATTTTAAGGGCAATCTTGATAAATGTACAAACTCTTAGGGTTTAGGGTTTGGGTTAGAGTTTAGGGTTTGGACCCTTTAGAGTTTAGGGTTTAAACCCTTTAGATTTACAATTTAATTCCCAAATTTTCAAATTTCGGTTTCCAAAATAGAAAATTAATAATTCCAAATTACAATTAGGATTCGATAAATATATTAATATTTCCTAATCATAAAATTCAATCTTGCTAATTAGGATTAATATTCCTAATTAAAATTGCTTAATTTAGCAATTAGGGTCAAAATGGTCATTAGGGTTTACAACTCACGAATTAGGGTTTTAATTTGAAAAATAATTTTTTTTAAATTACAATTGGGGTTTGTAAAATAGAAATTAATATAACAAAAATATAATTAGAGTTTTCTAATCATATTTAAGTTTAATACACACATTAGGCTTGCCAATTAGAATTAGAGTTTCCTAATTTAGGGTTTAGGATTCTCGAATATGAAATTAGGGTTTCCCGACGTACAATTAGGATTTCCAACGGTACGTTAGAGTTTCTGATCCTTAGATTAGAGTTTCTAATCTCTTATTAAGTTTTATTAATTTCAAACCTTATCTGATTAATCATTGATCAATAAATTTTATCGGTACAAACACAAACTCATTAATATAATTATTTTAATTATATTTTCTACCGAATCCCTATCCAGAAATTAGGGTTAGGGTTTCTAAAGCTGTTAAGCACAACTCTACTCTAATTTTATTAGTCAATACACAAATTAACTTCCTCGAGACTCGTATCACATATACTTGTCACAAAAATGATAATTAATATTAATGTTAATAAAAAAAAATTATTCGCAAATTTTTGATTATTCGAAATCTCGGGTTATCACAGTGGAATATTCTTACTGTCGGGGAATATTCGTACGACGGCGCAGCCTTGTGTGGGCTCTATAACGGAAAGCGATTGGATGAAGAAAACGACAAGTATACGTTATTTATAAGTAACGGCGTAGTTGTTACCGTTAATACTGTTGGAATATCTGGTGGTTAAAATACAGTAGCACACGGTATTGCATCAATTATTGATTCTTACGTAAGAAGGCACCACTCAATAATTGTTACAGTAATTACTGTTCAATATTTTATTTTATTGATTCAATAATTGCTACGTTGATATTTTATATTATTGTTGTTTCAATAATTGTCACTGCACAGTATTTTCCATTATCAGAGCAATAATTCATATTACTGGAATAATATTATTAGATAACATTATTGGCAATGTCTAGAAAGTTTTATCTAAGGAGATGTTTGGTCACCTAATTGCACGCTAGTAAGGAGAAATTCTTATTAGAAAGCCCCCTCTTTCCTGGGAACGACCTGGTTGTCAGTATTGTGATTCTCTAATATTATTTATGAATAATTAATTATTGATTTATATGATAAAGAAAATACTCATTTTATGTGGATATAGATGGAGAAAATTTTTTATGTGACTATTGTTGAAAATAATATAATAATGATGATATTTTTACAATGAATGTGTGATATATGAATAAATGAGGAGGAAGAGTATTTTTGTTACTAAAAATATTTAAAACATGTTTTCCATGTTTGTGTACCCCATTTCTTGACTGAAATTTGATTATAGCTTGTAAAATCGTCCGTATGTGGATTTCGGCCAATTTCTGTTTGGAATTTAGAAAACTTTAAACTTACAAAGTTGTAGAGAATTGAATTTCTTATGGAATGGACATACGATTTGAATTTTTTTGATAAAGGACTATTTATTGTGAATTATTGAAGTTCCGATATATCGGGTCTGAATTGATTTTTGGAGTTTTAAATGTTTTTGTTTAGAAAAATGTTTTTGTTGTTTTTGGCATGTGTGGCTGATGTTTTGGTCAGAAGGTGGGCTAAGGAAAATTATATAAATATATTAATATTTTATTAAATTTTCTGCTTTGGTGTTCTAAGTATTTTCCTATAAATAGTGTGCTTAGGTTAGAATTGAAAATCACACCAGAAATAAGTTTTCTCTCTCTTTCTCTCTCTATATTATCAAGCGTATTCTTATGAGTATTTTGATACTTTGAGTATTGCTATACGGTGCAAGTTTCCTTCAGCACTATATCCAGTATTCTAGTAAGAAGTATTGTCTTTTCGAGGTAAGGGATGTTATTTTTTTTATAGATGATATTATTTCTTTCAATATAATTATGCCAAAATATTGATCTGAATTTTTTTATCAAATTTAGAACTATTAGTGTCGGGGTTACTATTCACGTATACGACACTATTCACGAATACGGCACTATTCATCGAAAAATTAAATTTTTGTTTTTTCTTTTCAAGATATCTATTATGGATTCTAGCTTTGATTGTATCCATGTTTTGATCATTCTTAAATTTTACTCCACTATGGTTATTTATGAAGTATTTTTGAACTTGGATTGTTTAAAGTACGAATCCTTAATATTTGTTCTTTTGTTTTACTGAATTCGTTTTCTTTAAAATATTTTTCATCATCCCCAGTCTTAAATGATGATATTACTGAATATCTTTTGTCTGTAGTGTAAAGATGAACGATTTTCTGATGAATATCTTTGACTCGTAGTGCAAAGATGAACATGTGTTGAGATGAACATGACCAACTAATGAATATCTTTGGCCTGTAGTGCAAAGATGAATATTTGATTCAAGATATATATTGATTGATATTACAGGGATAAAATATTGATGATGGACTTTTAAATTCATAGATGATAGTAGATTTCATCCTCTACTTAACTCTTCTAATGAATTATTATTTTCGCTGCGAATATGGATTTAAAATTTATTGTCTATTGTATTCTATTAGATTTTTTTCTGTTGAGGACTAACGATAATTTGTTCTATATTATCTTAGTCATAATATTCTTTACTGGGCTAGTTGAGCTCACCCTTTCCTTTTTGTTCTATTTTCTTCTTAGGAGGCGAGAATGTAGCGAGTACTAGTCGGGGTATGGAATGATGGATCTAGAAAGATATTTTAGTAGTCCTCACCATTTTTATAAAATAGAGTATTAATAATTGTTATGAGGACTTATTTGAGTGTGAATATTGTCTAAAAGACAATAGTTGTATTTTAAACTTACAGTTAAGTGTTGTCGTATTTTGCACGACAATTGTATTAATAAAGTTGTAGCCGTTTCTGTACCATGTATTCGGTGACTCAGAGTGGGTGATGTATACCTATTTTGGGGGCGTCACAGTTGGTATCAAAGCTTAGGGATATCGTCTCTGGCGGAGATCGGGGAATAGAACTAGGAGGGAAGAGACGAGTAAATCCTTCGCTAGTGTGTCTTGCCTAAGCTTATTTGTTGGTTGGTCAGAGTTTAGGGTTATTATGTTGCATGTCAATTTCTTTAAATAACCCATGTTTTGTGGCAATATTTAAGAATGGCAGCTGAGAATATTAACGATGGAGTAAATGCGACCGTGGAGACATTATTAATCACCAACGAGGAGAACGTGCAACAGGCCGACAATGTTCCTCTTGTAAATAACACTACTGAATAGATGATGAACGATGGAATGTTTAGAAGCTTTTTGCAGTTCATGCAAAATTAGAAGAGGGAGACTCGTGTACAAAATATAGGTGGAAATGATAGTAACGCGCGGTTTGTCACGGCCAAGCAGTTCAAAGAGTTGGGACCACCAGAATTCTGGAGAAATCCAGATCCAATTAAGGCGGAGACGTGGGTCAAGCAAATTACCAAGATATTAGATGTCTTGGGATGCACGGAGGAACAGAAGGTTCCATTTGCCACCTTTATGTTCCGTAATGAGGCAGATTACTGGTGGGAATCTGTGAAGCGTACCCATCCAGCCGCACTCAGCATGTCTTGGGAGACATTTCAAAAACTTTTCAATGACAAGTACTTTCCTGAAAGTATTCGCCATATAAAGGAGATGAAATTTATTATACTGGAGCAGAACAACATGACGGTGTCCCAGTACGAGGTGAAGTTTGCAGAGTTATCCATGTTTCCACCTCATTTGGTGGAGAATGAGGAACGTATGACGTGGATGTTTCTGAGAGGTTTGAAACTCGACATACGTCAGTATCTCATTTCTCATAAATTTTCTCTATATTTAGATGTTGTCAACAGGGCTCAATTATTAGAGTGAGATAACGAGTACGTTCAACCGAGGGACCACAACCAGGATTGTACCGGTGACAGCAGTCATCGGAGCAACGACAACCAGCGGGGAAAGAAAAATTCAGACAAAAGTGGTAACCACTCTGGTGGTAATCGTGGCCATAAAAATAGAAGAAGCGAGTCGGGGGGAGATTTTAAAAAGAGAAAATTCAATAATGACAATGTGAAGACGTCAGCACCAGCAGCAACTGGTTCTAAGGAAGGAGAACGACCACCGGTCGTATGCTATAAATGTGGAAAAGAGGGACATATCAGCCCAAACTGTCCACAACAGTTCAAGGTATGCTATAATTGTGGAAAGGAAGGACATATCGCTTGAGATTGTACGGTAGCGAAACCAAGTCCAGTGGGAATGGTGACTCAAAAGGCTGTCCCAGAAAAGTCAAAGTCAACGGTTCCTGAAAGAGCGTTTGTTGTGACTGGTCAAAATGTAAGGAACCCAAACGAGGTGATCACGGGTAAGCTAATCATAAATTCTTATGAAGTTTATACCTTACTAGATACCGGTGCTATCCATTCATTTATCTCTCCTGCTTGTGCTCAACGTTTAAACTTGACTCCGGAGAAATTAGACTTTGATTTATCTGTAGAGACTCCGTTAGGAGAAACTTTCATTACATCAACTGTTTATAAATCTTATTTGATCCAAGTTGGCACTATCACATTACCTATTGACCTTATCTCTTTAAAGATACTTGCTTTTGATGTGATTTTAGAGATTGATTGGTTAACTACTCATCATGCCAAAATTGATTGTTTTCGTAAGGTTGTTAGTTTTCATATTCCTAACCAACCTGTTATACGAATTCAAGCAACTAAACTACTAAAATCAATCATTGTCATATCAAGTCATAAAGCTATTCGTTTATTAAAAAATGGATGTCAAGCTTTCTTAGCCCATGTTATGGATTTGAATAAAGACACGTCAGATTTGAATAATATTCCTGTTGTTAGTGACTTTCCTGACGTATTTCCGGAAGAACTTCCCGGTCTACCCACAGAACGTGAAGTTAAATTCTTTATTGATCTTGAACCTGGTACAAAGTCCATTTCTAAAACCCCATATCGAATGGCTCCTGTTGAACTTCAGGAGTTAAAGGTCCAACTACAGCAATTGTTGGACATCGGTTTCGTTCGTCCTAGTACATCTCCTTGGGGTTCTCCTATTTTATTCGTAAAGAAGAAAGATGGGAGTATGCGACTTTGTATTGACTACCGAGAATTGAACCATGTCACCATCAAGAATAGGTATCCGCTACCTCGTATTGATGACCTGTTTGACCAGTTACAAGGAGCACAATTCTTCTCAAAGATCGATCTTCGTTATGGATATCATCAGCAGAAGATTAGAACTGACGATATTCCAAAGACTGCCTTCAGAACTCGGTACGGACATTAAGAATTTCTAGTCATGTCTTTTGGATTGACTAATGCTCCTGCGACTTTCATGGATATGATGAACCGAGTATTCAATGAATATTTATATCAGTTCGTTGTTGCCTTTATTGATGACATCCTTATATATTCCAAAAATCGTGAAGATCATGAGCACCATTTGAAGCTGGTACTCCAAAGGCTTCATGAAAACAAGCTATATGCCAAGTTGAAGAAATGCGAGTTCTGGCTTGAGGAAGTAGCATTCCTTGGGCACGTGATGTCAAAACATGGAGTATTTGTTGACCCGGCGAAGATTGAAGCAATACAAAGTTGGGAGCAACCTAAGTCGGTGACCGAAGTACGTAGCTTTCTGGGCTTACCTGGTTATTATCAGAGATTCGTGGAAGGATTTTCTCGAATCGCTACTCCGTTAACTCAGTTGACTCGGAAGGATAAAAAATTCGTATGGAGCGAGGAATGCGAAAAGAGTTTTCAAGAGCTCAAGAGGAGACTCATTTCGGCACCTGTTCTGACAATACCATCTGGTTCGGATGGATTTGTTATCTACAGCGATGCTTCGGGCAAAGGGTTAGGATGTGTTCTCATGCAATATGGGAAAGTCATAGCCTATGCCTCGCGACAACTTAAAGAATATGAGAGGAATTATCCTACTCAAGATCTAGAGTTGGCAGCAGTTGTTCTCATGCTAAAGATCTGGAAGCACTATCTATATGGGGAGAAAGTGGAGATATATTCAGATCATAAAAGCTTCAAATATTTCTTCACCCAAAAAGAACTCAACATGCGGCAACGATGTTGGCTTGAGCTGTTGAAAGACTACGACCATACCATTCAATACCATCCTGAAAAAGCAAATATGGTAGCTGATGCGTTGAGTAGAAGATCATATGCGGGAACAAGTGCGATGTTGTCAACACAAAGGCCCATTTTGTGTTATTTACAAAAGATGAAGATAGAATTCAAGACTCTGGGGACTCATGCGATGATGTCAAGTATACGCATTGAACCGACTTTAATTGAAAAAGTTAAAGTTGATCAAGCCACAGACCCGGAGCTGATGCGTATGAAGAAGAAAGTACAAGAAGGTGCTATTCCAGAAGCAAGAATCGATGAAGAAGGAATACTTTGAGTCCACTCCAGACTTTGTGTTCCTAAGGACTCTGATTTGAAGTACAAGATCATGATGGAGGCACACAAAACACCATTTGCAATTCATCCTGGAAGTACCAAAATGTATCGGATCTTCGACATACAATTTGGTGGAACAATATGAAGAGAGAGATTACAAAGTTTATCTCGAGGTGTTTAACTTGTCAACGTGTAAAGGCGGAGCATCAAGTGCCTAAGGGTCCATTGCAACCACTTGATATTCCGAAATGGAAGTAGGAACACATTACCATGGATTTCGTTACAGGTCTTCCCACGATTTCTCAAGGCATAAATAATATTTGAGTTATTGTTGATAGATTAACTAAGTCTGCTCATTTCTTGTCGATACGGGAGACTTATTCCCTTGAACGTCTTGCTCGTATGTACGTAAATGAGATTATGAGAATGCATGGCATGCTAGTATCCATAGTTTCGGATCGTGACCCAAGATTCACTTCACGATTTTGGGTTAGCTTGCAAAAAGCTATGGGCACGGATTTACAACTTAGTTCGGCATACCATCCTTAAACGAACGGATAATCAGAGAGGACTATTCAAACTCTTGAAGATCTATTAAGACTTTGTGTCCTAGACTTCAAAGAGAGTTGGGATAAGTATTTACCATTGGTGGAATTCTCCTACAATAACAGTTATCAGGCAAGTATAGGGGTTGCTCCATTCGAGGCATTGTATGGACGAAAGTGTCGCTCTCCAATATGTTGGGATGATGTGGGTGAAGCAACATTATTGGGACCCGAGTTGGTACGTATTACTATAGAAAAGATCCAAATGATTCGACAATGTATACAAACGGCACAGGATCGACAAAAAAATTATGCGAATCTTCATCGAAAGGACGTGGAATTTAGTATTGGGGATCATGTATTGTTGTGTGTTTCTCCATGGAAGGGAGTTACAAGATTTGGAAAGAGAGGAAAGCTCAATCCACGATTTATTGTTTCATTTTAAATTCTTGACCGAGTAGGAAATGTGACCTATAGACTCGCGTTACCTCCAAGCATGTCTCTTGTTCATAATGTTTTTTACATATCTGTGCTTCGTAAATATGTGAAAGACTCGAACCACGTTATTGAGTTAGAACAGGACGAAATAGCCGAAGACTTAACGCATGAGGAGGCACCTGTCAAGATCTTGGATAGAAAGGAGCATGTCCTACGCACAAAGGTCACACCACAAGTCAAAGTTTTGTGGAGGAACTATGCTATTGAGGAAATGACCTGGGAATTGGAAACGGAAATGAAAACGAGGTATCCTCACATTTTCGAAACACCAGGTACGTACGACAATTTCGAGGACGAAATTTCTTAAGGAGGGGAGGTTGTAAGACCCCAACTTATTATAAATGAAATTGAATTTTCTCTATTTATTATTTTTAAAGAGTAAGGGTTGATTTTTGGCATGTGTGGCTGATGTCTTGGTCAAAAGGTGGGCTAAGGAAAATTATATAAATATATTAATATTTTATTAAATTTTCTACTTTGGTATTCTAAGTATTTTTCTATAAATAAGGTGCTTAGGTTAGAATTAAAAATCACACCAGAAATAAGTTTTCTCTCTCTTTCTCTCTCTATATTATCGAGCGTATTCTTGTGAGTATTTTGATACTTTGAGTGTTGCTATACGGTGTAAATTCCCTTCAGCACTATATCCAGTATTTCAGTCAGAAGTATTGTCTTTTCGAGGTAAGGGATGTTATTTTTTTATAGATGATATTCTTTCTTTCAATATCATTATGTCAAAATATTGATCTGAACTTTTTATCAAATTTAAAATTTTTAGTGTCGGGGTTACTATTCACGTATACGGCACTATTCACGTATAGGACACTATTCACGAATACGGTACTATTCACCGAAAAATTAAATTTTTGTTTTTTCTTTTCAAGATATCTATTATGGATACTAGCTTTGATTGTATCCATGTTTTGATCATTCTTGAATTTTACTCCACTATGGTTATTTATGAAGTATTTTTGAACTTGGATTGTTTAAAGTACGAATCATTAATATTTGTTCTTTTGTTTTACTGGATTCATTTTCTTTAAAATATTTTTCATCATCCTCAGTCTTAAATGATGATATTACTGATTATCTTTGGCCTGTAGTGCAAAGATGAATAATTTTCTGATGAATATCTTTGACCCGTAGTGCAAAGATGAACAGGTGTTGAGATGAACACGACCAACTAATGAATATCTTTGGCCTGTAGTGCAAAGATGAATATTTGATTCAAGATATATATTGATTGATGTTATAGAGATAAAATATTGATGATGGACTTTTAAATTCATCGATGATAGTAGATTTCATCATCTACTTAACTCTTCTAATGAATTATTATTTCCGCTGCGAATATGGATTTAAAATTTGTTGTCTATTGTATTCTATTAGATTTTTCCCTGTTGAGGACTAACGATAATTTATTCTATATTATCTTAGTCATAATATTCTTACTGGGCTAGTTGAGCTCACCTTTTTCTTTTTGTTCCATTTTTCTTCTCAGGAGGCGAGAATGTAGCGAGTACTAGTCGGGGTATGGAATGATGGTTCTAGAAAGATGTTTTAGTAATCCTCACCATTTTTGTAAAATAAAGTATCAATAATTGTTATGAGGACTTATTTGAGTGTGGATATTGTCTAGAAGACAATAGTTGTATTTTAAACTCACAGTTAAGTGTTGTCGTATTTTGCACGACAATTATATTAATAAAGTTGTAGTCGTTTTTGTACCATGTATTTGGCGACTCAGAGTGGGTGATGTATACCTATTTTGGGGGCATCACATAGTAAGAGCAATGCGCGGGACATGTGCCGTAGAGCAAGTTCTGTTTGGTTAAGCCCGTGGTAGAAAAGAGCCATATTACCATAACTGCAACAGACAATAGCAAATCAAGTGAATAAAGGATAAGTTGATGACCAAAAAGAGGTGGGAGATAGTAATATCAGGAAACATACGAGTTACTGAGTTGAAATAAGTGTTTTGAATTTATCAAGCCTAGTATATAAACTTTTAGTCTATTGAATTTATCGAGTCAAGTAGTATATAAACTTCTTTAACAAGCGAACATTGCTTTAATTAAGTACTTTAAACAATAAAGATAAAAGGGGGTAAAGAATTGGTACCTGTGAGCAGTATCAGGATGGTCCAGACCAAGGCACCTTTCATTTATAATAAGTTCCTTGTGCTGTTGCATTATGGCCCCAGCCATATCTCCCGTGTGGTACAGAACCATGGAAAGGTAACTGAAAACTCAGAAAGTTACAAGATCAATTTTTAAAAGAATAATTTTCTTGAAAAACATATAAGCAACCAGTTGCCAGTAATGCATAAAAAATTAAGTAAATAAAGAAAACTAAATCAAGTTACGAGAACCAGATATATAAAGACGATTGGAGAAAATTGATATCAACATCCAAAAAAGAAATCCAAGTAAAAACTACTCTAAAAATGTCAATAAACAACAAACAAGATGGCCTAATATGGAACACAGCATAATTCCTGTAACTAGCTGTACACAATTGGCTGAAATTAAAATTTTCTTTTCCTAATAATAATTAGAACAAGAGAAAAAACAAAACAAAATAAAATGGCAAAATCTTGTGCAAATTGAATTAGGTGATGAACATACCGACATCAGTTAGCAACCTCCCTATGCATTGGACCAGTAACCTGCAATGCATTACACACAAGACCTTGAAAATATTACAAGGAAAGAGACAAAATACAAAGCAAAAGAATTAGCTGAGTACCTGCTGAAGTATTGCAAATGCTTCTGAAAATAAACCGTAGGCTTTACTTAGCATTCCCTATATTATAATTGAAAAAGAGGTTTAGTAAACTTGGTGCGACTTCTTGTTGTTATCTAACATCAATTTACCCCACTGTAATTCAAAACTAGACTTATCTAAACTTTTTAACCAATTTATTTTTTTATTTTTTAGATAGAAAAAAGATTTTTGTTACATCTACTATCCTATCTCACACGAATATTAAGATATATGGAAACAACAAGAACATGTTTTCAGATTCACAATTATGTAAGAGAAGAATGAATACCTCAGCCAAATGGATCTTTCCTGTTTCCACAATTATGTTCAAAGCAATAAATGACAAACTGAGTTATGTTCAAGAATTTGGACCTAAAAGACTCACCATATGTACATACGAACACAGACAGACAATTAATTAACAGTGGGTGTGTGTATATTGTGTGTGGTAATGTGTGTTTATGTGTGTATAGCAGTGGATGGGTGTATGTGTGTGAGTATAGCAGTGGTTATGAGAGTAACTTACCAAATAACCAAATCAAACCTCCTCCGTTCACTTCCTCACGCCCAAATCAAGCCTCCTCCATTCACTTCCTCACGCCCAAATCCTCTATTTTCTCCTCGTTGTGTGTATATGTGGGCAATATAGAGGAATAGGGAAAGGAAGTGAGAGAGGGAATCGTCGCTGGTGAAGAAGAAAAAGGGAGTCGCCAGTAAAGAGAGAGAGGGAAAAGGGAATCGCAGGTGGGAGGGAAGAGAGCGAGCGCAGAAAATTTTGGGCAAAAAGGAGGAATAAAAATGCATTCGTTGAGCTAGGGCTTATAAACTCTGTTTCACGCTTCTAACTCTTTTTCCAGACCAAGTACAGAACTCCTAATTAAATTAGAGACTGTTTCAAAAAAAAAAGAGTTTGATTTTAATTTATGAAAACAACTAATATTGTAAATTCTTTAAAAAGTAATATTGTAAATAAAATTATTATTTCAAAAACTTAAATAAACTTAAATTTAAATTTAAATTTTAGGATGTCATAAATTAGTTAATAACAAACTGAAATATAACTCTTTTGTGGAACAAAAAAATAATAATTTAACACATTTGTGATTTGTTCCACAAAAAGAGTCTTAATTATTATAATTTTTTATTGTCAATTTATAAAATTTTAAAATTTGAATTATTGTAAATTAATATTTTAATTAATAAAATATTTAATATTATAAATTATTTAAAAAGTTTTATTAAGAAAAATTTTTTATTTTAAAAAATTAATTTCATTACAATTTCAGTTGTAGGATACCATAAATTAACTAAGAATAAAACTCAAACTTAACTCTTTCTACAGAATATATGAGTAATTTTTTAGAATTTGTGGTCTATTCCACAGCTTGCCTTATTTTTTTTATTTATCTTTTTTTTCAAGGACAATGTATGAAATTTTAAAGTTTAAATTATTATAAATTTATTTACTTTGATTAAAGAAATAGTCGATATTGTAAGTTATTTACAAAGTATTATTAAAAATATATTATTTACTATAAAAATTAAATTTATTTATATTACAATTTATATTCATCAAAATTAATTCTAAAAAATTTATTTTGAAAAAAATAGTGACCAATTTTATCTCTCTCAAAAAACCTCTGAGCAATAATATATAGTGAGTAATAATTCCTTCATTAATAGTTTTTTTCCTCGCAAATTTATATTATAAATTGGCGCCAAATATTGTGACGCCCCCAAATCCAGGTTACCTGACCCCCGAGTTTGGTGCTCACGATCCACAATATAAATAACATCTAACTATCCATTCATTTATAAATAGCAATACATATACCATTAACAGATATTGTTAATACATTCGTCCCAGGTTATCTAACCTTAATATTACAAACATACCCTTTAGATATACAAAAAGGGTTTACAAATACAACATAATAATAATGTTCATCATATAACTACTCTAGCACTATGACTTTGCCTTTATTCTTCTTAGCCCCACTGGTCTCTTCGTTCCTAGTAGAAATATTTTATTTAGTAAGGGTGAGCAACAAATTTGCCCCGCAAGTTAAGACATACAATGAATGTATAAGAATCAATAATAACAGACTATCTAATTTGATAGAATAACACCAAAGTTCGGTGAACTTTGAAATAGCTGAACAGTTCGTTAATTACTAACAAGTCTTATCGCATTCTATGAAACACAATAATCTGATAATGAAATAGTACAACGCTTTCAAAGTTTCTACAATATTCTAATGAATAATCAAGAATCAATTCTATGCAATAATAAAGTGGAATGTTTTCCAGATTTATGCTGAGTGATTCATTGGATCTTGAACTTCTCTTCTCGAGTAACTATCAAAGATTTGACTTTGATATACCCAGGTGTATCAAATAACCATAAAGATTAAATTATACCCCTCAGCAAGTACTTAGAGCAGCCAACTCTTTGTATACTATATTATGCATAATACTTACACGCGCACATTGGTCGAATATACGACCAAAATTATTCCTTTTGTATAAAAGGTTGTTCTTCTCAGTCTTATTATCAAAGTTTGCCTTATAACAATGAAATATTATGATTTTAGTATCTAATCACTTCTCGATCTAGCCGAAATAATTGGTATCGATCTGTCAATAATAATTGAATTATCTTCTCGAACCTATCAAGTTCTAACAAATGTTCGTCTAGTCAAAACAATTAGCTAAGACATTTCTCAACACAATTCTATAATAAAGAGTAATTATCTGTACTATATGTAATCAATAATAACTTCTACGGATGTGAATAACCAACAACAATTATTCCCTAATCAAATTCTCAAAATCAATCATTTAATTTGAATTGATAAACATGCACTAACTGCGAATAATCAACAATAATTCTCAGACGTGGTATAATCAGCAATAATTAACCACAACTATATTTGAAAAGTAATAACTCAAGGTTGAGTTAAGGAAACTTGCCTTTCGCGTTGATTACTGCTACACAATATATTTATCTGCGTTCACAAGACCTATAATCACAATATTGGTCTCACAATTAGAACAATAAATCACAACATGTATCACTATAATTTACAGTCAATCTTTCTCCTAGGCACATTACCACATAGCCACATCAGTGTTTATAACATATATAAACACTTATCAAGTCTAACTAGTTCGGTTTGGTTGGACTTCGGTCTCATCTCATTGTCCTAGTCACCCTATCCGACAATTAATCACCTTTATTGTCAATTAAACTCGGTCTCTAAGCTTTAATATTATATTAGATAAGTCATATATCATTTATAATATTTTTCAAAAACTTTTAATAATTTTCTAACAATTATTATAATTTATAATAATTTTTCAAACACCGAAATCATTTTTATTTTATTTAATTACTGATTAATCTCATCATCATTAATATTTAATAATATTAAAATATTAATGACATACATGTCAAAATATTAAAATTATTATTAATAACTTAAAATATTTTTAAATCATCAATATTATACTTAAATAATTTTTAAAATAATTAAAATTATTTTTAAACCATCACTATTAATATTTAAATATTAATGAATTTATCATAAAAATATTAAAAGTCATTAATTCTAGCTTAAAATATTTTTAAATCATTTTTCTCATTTTTAAATGATTTTTAAATTAATAAAATCATTTTTCCATCATTTATTTAATATACTAATTAAATAAATTTAATATCATTAATATTAATTTATTAATGAGAATTCTCGAAAAATATTGAAAGTTACATTTTATAACTCAAAATATTTTCTAACACTTTATTCTTATTTAAATTGATTTTTATAATATTAAAATCATTTTTTTAAATTTATTTAATACACTAATTAGATAATTTAAATATCATTAATATCCAAATAATTATAAATATTAATGAAAAATATCCCAAATTATCAAAAGTTAATTTTCATAATTTAAAATAATTTTTAAAACACTATTTTTGTAATTTTTAGAATTTATTTTCTATTTTTAATCATTTTCCAAAAATTCAGAAAATAAAATAAATAAAATTGTCGCTATAGGCTATAGCGACAATAACTGTCGTTGTTGGTGTTCTTGGGGCTCAAGAACACTGACAGTCAGTGTTCAACATGCCACGTTTGACCGCTTGCAATTCTCAGTTCAATTTGTTTTTGGATTTGCTTGAGCATCGACCTTGTAGTGTTTATGTAACACTACAATTATCAACCATCATCAGAGTCATACCACAACATATCAGCAAGATATGATCCTTCAAAGTCACTGTCAGACGGCTCTTGGGTTTTCTAGGTAACCCAGAAACCCAGGCAGTTCATAGGTACCACTTTGTGGCCCGATTAACTTAGTGTTCTGGTCATCCATTAAGTGTTATTATGGTTCAAATCTATAGTCCACATGTCATAGAACATAACTATAACAACAGATCAGTCCTACTACATCACATGTTCCAGATTCAGCTCGGTCAAACCTTGTCAAAGAGTTAGTTCATACGGTTTCTGAGTTTTCCAAAAACGCTAATCAGTGTCGAGTGGCCTACTTTGACCATTCACTACTTCGATCCTATTGATTGTTTGAGGGATCTAAAGCCATGGATCTAGAGTCCATCTAACAACCTACAAACTGATTACAAACACATCATTAAATCACTTAACAACTGACAGATCAAGGCTTTGCAATGTCTTGTCAGACTCGGCTATATGATTTCTGGGTTACCCAGAAATCATCCGGTCATGCTCGGTCAACGGGTTTTGACCATGAATAACATGCAATCTGTACATGGAATGGCTATGATTCCACTTCCAGATTATAGACCTTATGTCAGACTATGGATCTAAACCATAAAATAACAAAAAAACATTACACAGGGAAAGATCTGTGGCCATTGGCATATGATTGTCAGACCACTTTTTGTGTTCTTAGACAGTCTTTGAAAAACTTCATTTTTGTGGCCTCTGATGCTATAGATCTATGATGTATCATCATAGATCATCATAAAACATCTTCTAACACTTATATAAACACATAAACACATACATAGACTAAGCATACAAGATCAAAGTGTTAGCTAGGGTTTATACCTTTCTAATTCAAAGCTTTGATCTTAGCTCTCCAATCTGTTTATGGTGATCTAAGAGGTGTTTAAGGGACTGATACACTTTGATATTTCGGAGGTTTGGGTGAGAGAGAAGTGAGTTCAGAGCTTGAGTGTAAATGAGACAATTTTTGTGACTTCCTGTCTCTTTAATCCTTATAATTAGATACAATGTATGTATATGATGCTAGGTGTCAAGTTGGATCAGATATTGGCTGAGATATAAGTCAAAAGGTTGAGCTTTAATTGGTCACCAACTAAACTTTTAGCTAATTTTGCAAGTTACTTAATAAAGAAATACAAAAAGGGTATTTTGGACATTAAACATGCAATTTTAATGGCAAACATGTAACTTACCAAACCCTTAGGGCTTAACCTTAAGGTTCTAACCTTAGGTTTTACAACTTTAATTTCTAGGATTTTCTAATTAGGGTTTTTAAAATAGAAAAATAAGATAACTAAAATATAATTAGGGTTTCCTAATCATATTAAGGTTTACTAATCACATTAGTCTTGCTAATTAGGATTAGGGTTTCCTAATTTAAAAATTAGGGTTTTCCGACTTTCGATTAGGGTTCTTAACGGTACGTTAGGGTTTTTAATCCTGAGATTAGGGTTTCTAATCCCTTATTAGGGTTTACTAATATTGTACCCTACCCGATCAATCATTAATCAATATTTCTATACAAAAGGACTAAGTTCCCATAGTTATGTTTATTATAACCGTAATTTCTATCGAATCCCTATCCGAACTTAGGGTTAGGATTTCTATTCGCTGTTAAGCACAACTCTACTCTTATTTCTCAGTCAATACACAAATTGACCACATCCCAAGACTCGTATCACAGATACTCGACACAAAATTGATAATCAATATTAATATTAAATAAAAAAAAATTTATTCGTAAAATTCGAATTATTCAAAATCCCGGGTTATCACAAATATACTTCTACCACCTCAAATTTGCGAAAGAAAAAAAATTAAATTGTGAAGGATGTTTCTTTCGCTAATAACTATATTATTACTACATTTTTTTCCTTCACAATTCCATCACTAGAAAACTTCTCATGTGAAGGAATGAATTCCTTCACAAAATTTCCTTCACTACATTTCTAATTTCTTGTAGTGTGTATACACTTCTCTCGAGAGCTCTTCGTAGCTTTTTAACTTATGCTCTCGATAATCACCAATTATTGATATAATAGAACAACTAGATATAAAATCTCTTCATTATAGTTTATTTAAAGCAACTTAAACTTTATTTTTTAATAAATAAGTTTAATAACTGGTGCAAAATACAACTAAATTTATTAGATAAATTTTATATATGACATATTTTAATGACAATATTTATAATAATAACTTGATTAATTTTAAATGATATCATTATAATATATCACTTTAATTGGAATAAGAATATGAAAAAAGGGACACCATATATGCATTTGGTTTGCGAATTTGAGAAGTTATTGTAAGTTAATGAATTTGATAAGCTATTACAAATGAATCTATGATGCACAAACAAAAATACCAATGAAAACGAAAAACTTTAAATATATTCGAATTCGTATTCCTATTTGAAATTTGTATTCGAATAACTTTATATATATATATATATATATATATATATATATATATATATATATATATATATAAAACCTTATTAACTACATACAATTTAGTTTTAATCTTATGTAATATTTCATTTGTTCATGTTTCAAATATCGTTAAATTAATTAAAATTTTCATTCCGTAGACTTTTTGAAGAGTTACACAATATATTATAACTGAAACTCTCTATAAATGTTACGTATAACAAAATATAATAAAGTAATATATATTGAGGTTAAATAATAAATGAAACTAACTATAAGCATATTATTAATGTTTTAATCAAATATTTTTGAAAAAATAAAAATAATCACATATTCAATGTAAACTCTTGAATTTAAGAACTTAAAGAAAATTTCCTTAAAGAAAATGTTGCTCATGAGTACCGAACTCCAGACCTCTCCAAACTAAAAATCTTATATTCCAACAAAAGTCACTAGACCAACCACCTATCATGCTAGAATTTTTGTAACACTAATATTTAAACCACCTAGCATCGTTTCTATGTATGTAAAGATGAGATAATACACTGTTTGGCCACTGTACTAGGAATTGTAATAATAATAATAATTGTAATAATAATAATAATTGTAATAATTATTATTGTATTAATAATAATAAATTTTAAATACTTAAAATAATAATAATAATAATTAAAATACCCTAAAATAATATAAAGCAGTTACAAATTAAATACCCTAAATATAAAATTACATTCAAAGTTTTTTTAACCACTGAATCAAAATTTATTTGGTTTTTTTTGTACTAGTCACGTGGGTATCAATGTTTTTTGAATAAAATTTAATATGTTGACATATTTTTCTTTTTATTATTATAGGACTCGATCAAATTAAATTTAAATTTAAAAAAACCCATGCGTAAGTATAAGAATCGATCTAATAAATTACAAAGATGAGTACATTAGCGAATAAAAAATATTTATAATAGAAAGATTTGCCAGAGTTCAATGATTAAAAATAGTCACTACAATTACAATTAGTTTTTTTTTAAAAATAATATATTTATCGTTAAATTTCATAATAATGTCATATTACAACTAAACTATAATGGATAAGATAGAATAATGATATGTGAGTCCTTTTAATTTTTTTTCAATTCATATATTCATATACATTGACATTTAATATAGATAATTTGTCGGATCACTCTTATTTTAATTTCAGTTATTATTTTAATTATTATTATTATTATTATTATTATTATTACAATTATTATTATTACAATTATTATTATTATTACAATTATTACAATTATTATTATTATAGTAATAATTGTAATAATCGTAATAATTAAAATAATAATAATAATAATTACAATAATAATTACAATAATAATAATAATTAAATAATAATAATAATTAAAATAATAATAATTATTATTTTATTATTATTTAAAATTTTAATTATCGCATTGGTAAACACTTTTGTCTTGTGAACACTTTTTAGTTTCTAACATTGGTAAATGCAGGCATGCAGCAGCATGACTTATTTCATGGCTGACAAATCTATGTTGAAATTTATATCTCAATATATCATCTTTTGTATTTTGTTCCAGTCTTAATACTGACGGGTTTTGCATGATTAGTACCATAATAATAATAATAATTTTATTATTATTTAAAATTTTAATTATTATTATTATTTTAATTATTTAAAATTTATTATTATTATTATTACAATAATAATTATTACAATTATTTTTTAATTATTATTATTATTTTATTATGAAAATAAAAATTATTGCCAATGAATGTGGTCCATATTAGGCAACAAAATATAGCAACAAAAAAACTTTCATTGCCCACGATGAGGAGAAATCAAGTGGTTAGAAATTTTATAATGAATTTCTAACGAATTTTGTTTCTAAATTTTACAACGACTTATGAATTTCATTGCAAAAAGTGAAAGCCTGACACAATCTGCAACAAAGGACAAATTTTGTTGCTAAACATACACTTTTAGCAACGACTTATAAAGTCGTTGCTTGAAAAATCGTTGCTAAAGCCTCATTTTTAGCAACAAAAAACTTTCGTTGCCCACGATGGCGAAAAATCAAGTGGCCGAAAATTTTGCAACGAATTTGTATCCAACCAATGAATTAGCAACGAATTTTTGCAACGACTTATGAATTTCGTTGCAAAAAGTGAAAGCCTGACACAATCTGCAACAAATGACAAATTTCGTTGCTAAACATATACTTTTAGCAATGACTTGTAAAGTCGTTGCCTGAAAAATCGTTGCTAAGACCCATTTTCTTGTAGTGAGAAAGGGGACGTACTCTCCAACAATTAGAATCATGTACATTTTAATATCTGATATAAGACTCCTCTTATAAAGATACCAGGTAACTCTATTTAATTAAAATAAGGTATTAATTATTTATTTAATTAAAATCCTTTAATTAATTGGGCTCTATAATCTTATTAGGGATAATTAATTAAACTCCTTTAACTAATTTAGCCTCCTAATCCAATTAGGAATAAATGAGAGTACTTATATTACTTTAATTCCTAAACTCTTTTAGAAATTAAAATAATAATAATTGTAATAATATTAATAATTAAGACTCCTCTTATTAATTTATATTTAATATTTTTAAAATATTAAATAATAAATATTAAGTTATTTAATTTATTCTATCATCATAGATTAAATTAAATATACTTAACATATTATTACGATTATACCATTAACTTCTTAAATAATTATTCTTCCTTTTATGGTGTGACCCTTTAGGTTCTCCATATTAAACCGATTGTGAATAAATAAATTAGAACAATTCTAATCTTATTTAAATAAATAAATTAAACTATTAATTTATTTCAATAAATAATATTTATTCTACAATAGGGATAAGCCTCCCTAGCGATCAACGACTTTTCAGATAATGTAGATTTCAACATTAATCATTAAAGAACCTTTGAGTAAATAGTTACTGTACAATTCAATCCTTCCACCATACAATGTCTCAATTAAATATAAGACATGGAATTACTGTCAAGTCTTATTTTATTTAAATATATGTATTTTGATTCCTAAATGCACAACCCCTAATGAATACAAATTAGAAACTACTTTCTAATTTCATTCCATGCACCTTGGCTAAGGATTCCTGGGATGTCATTTATCCAATCACATAGGGCATTTCTCTTCTTTTACTAGAAGTGATAGATTCTATATTGATCATTCATTATCTCCATATATAACTTATTACACTCAAGCATACCCTTTAATATACCCTAAGGGTCTTAAGGAATAAGTCAAAATATAATTCATTATACATAAGATACTATGGTGATCTCAAGTCTAAGGATCATTTGTACTACTATCACTACAGGAATTCCTATTGACATGCAAATAAAACTCTATTAGTTATTCCTTAACGAGTCACGTTCAGTGAACTTATTCTCCAATAAACACCTACACACTTGCTTTAGTGTCTCCACATAAATGATCATGAGATAAATCATTCTCATCCAATAAGCAAGCAATGAGCAATGAGATCATGAGATCAATCATTTTCTCGACGCTGCAGCGCGAAATAAAAATTCGAGAAATGAGCGAGGCGCTGCAGCATTTGCCTAAGGTTGATTATTGCCGCTGCAGCGCGACTTTCCAGTAGGTTGAAGAAATTTTGGGCACTGCAGCGCGGCTTAAAGAGGAAAAACTGCCGCTGTAACGCGACTATCCATTGAGTTAAGATCCTTTTAGCGCTGCAGCGCGGATTGAAGTGCAAATTCTATTGCTGCAGTGCCAACCCTGCATAAAAATTTTCTACTTGGTTTTCTTGCATAATAAAAACCAATGCAAATCAAGCAACACTTAACCTTTAACAATGCGCCCACAAAAGCTGTTCTAACATAAGAACGAATGGCTAACATGAGCGTTTTAGAGATCAAACATATGGAACTCTAAACGTCAAAAGTATAGGATATTATCCTGCAAGCATAATACACATAAACTACCAAAATAACTACACTACCAAACATAGACATATATACTATTAATAATAATCAGAACACATAAAAGGGTAGAAGAGTTGATACTAAGATGGGGTTGCCTCCCCACTGAGCGCTTGTTTATAATCGTCAGCCCGACTCTTTCACTGTCGTTCAATCCTGCTCATATCTAAAGACGACTATTTCATCCTGCCTTTTTGTCAACTCCTTGGTGTTCATGGCGGACATGGATGATTTGCCATAACAAAACTTTACTTCATTCATTGGCACAAAAAATCGTTCACCACTTGAATTATCCACTAATTCACCTTTCTCATCAAACTAAAATCGTTCTTTGTGCACTAGTGGGCCCTCTAGGGTTTCAACAACCGTGAGCATGGGCTCTAACTTCTTATCGGTCTCGACAGTACACCTACTCATGATCCTTTTTTTTCCTTCCTCAGACTCCACAGATTGGTCAATAGGAACTTCAACATCTCCCTCAACAACTTCGTGAGACTCATCACCTTTTTCCTTACGTATCCACCGTGCAATGCTCTTTAACTCCCTCGTTGTGGTTTGTAATGACCGGTAGACTGCCTTGCGGTGGATTTGTGATAACATTGACGAGTTGTCCCAGTTGACTCTCGAGGCTCTGCAATGAGGCGTCTTGGTTCGCCATTCAAACCTCATTTCTCTCTATAAAGTTACTAAGGAGCTTTTCAAGCCTTCTCTCTTCTTCTTGTTTTAAGTATATAGATAGGCTCTCATCAGTTTGAGATGTCGCCTTATATTACGGCACAGACTAATATTCTGTCTGATAGGAAAAATTTAGATCATAATACTGGTCTTGACTGTAGTCCCAAGAGTTTGGATAACCCTGGCAATCTGGATGATAGTAAGTCGGTTTATTGTCAGCTCGTTCCTGACAGTAGGCATACTGAGTGGACTTACACTCAAGATTATCAAAACCTCAAGAGATTTAAAATTTGATCTTACAATCGCTCAAGTCCTTCTTTCGATCTTGGTTGTGCCGTCCTCTCAGAAGGCCAATTGATAACAATGATCGTCCATAACCTTTAGGCTTAGAAATAAAAAGGAAGATTAAACAAATAAAAGATAAATATATACATTCAAATTAATACTAAATTGATTTAAATAAATATTGGACAATATTAGAATAATAATTCCTCGGTAACGACACCAAAAACTTGTTGGTCGGATTAACGATTACTAAACACGCGCAAGTATACTTTCGTAGATTAGCCTAAACATGTAGTGGTAACAGTTGTCAAAGAGTTTTATGCAAACGCCGAGGACAAAGCACCGTTCCTAGAATTTATAAGGGGAAAGATGGTTTCTTTCATTGCTGAGGCAATAAATCACTATTACAATGTGAGGTCCCCATCAGTTTGTCAGTATGTAGAGTTGCGAGACAATGGTCCTGACTATGACTAGATAGTGAAGGAGATTTTCATGCCTGATACTACTTGGGTACGGGGGAAAAAGGGAGGCACCTTGTTCATGAGCAAGGATCTGAGTCGATATGGCAAAATATGGTATGCCTTCTTGTGTACGAAATTCTTGCAGTACACCAGTGAAGTGACGAAGGACAAGGTATTACTGTTATATTCTATTGTCAAAGATTTTGACATTAACATTGGGGAAGTTATTATTTTTTCTATCCAGCGTTGTTTGAGAGGAATTATTTTAGGAGGTGAGTCTCTTATTTGTTGTCTGTGTTGTCAAGTAGGGGTTAGGTGGACTGCTGATGAGCCTATACAACAACCTCTTCAGTAGCTGGTCCCTAAGCCTATTACTAGATATTCGGTGTGGCTAGGAGGTGAGTCTCATTCACGAGGACTTAGGTTTATATTTCTCGAGGTTTCAGAGGATGATGAGGAAGAAGCTTCCAATTTTGAGGATGAGGATTTTCGGGCTGATGAAGTTCTTGAGGGTGAGGAGGCTGCTACACCTACTTCATCGCGCAAGACAAAGTTCATGTTTAGCACTCAATTTAGGAGTCTTCAGCAGCATTTGGATGCGAGGGACAAAGTTGAGGATAGAAAGCTCAAGAGGATCGCAGCAAGGCAGGATCATGCATTTGTCACTCAGAACACCTTTAATACATCCTTGGCGGAAGCGTTTGCTCAACTGAATCCTAATGTTGAGATGTTTTAATTTCCACAGTTGTAACAACCCGATATTTTCTATACAAATAAATTAGAAATTTTGCGTATAAATTTTTTTTATTTTAAATATGGGGAATATGTGCTAAGATAATGTGTATATGTATTTATGTGATAAATAAAAACATGAATAATTACAAATAATTTTATTTTAGAATTATTGATCATTATAAATTATATTCTTATCATAATTAATTTTATAGTAGAAATGTTTTATTAATTATTTTCCATGAAGATATAATCATATATTATTTATATAATATATGAAATGATTTTTAGAATTATTATAATAATTATATTTCAATTTTTCAGTGCTATAAATATATACTGTATATGTGGACCAATAAGGGTTGGTCAATTATGGTGTTATGTGACAAACCCTTGTATTACTGTGTGAAATCCTAATTACAAATTTTAGGAACTAATTTTTTTTAATTTTAAACCCTAAATGAAAGCTTCGTAACCTAATTATATATTAGGTGAGACAATTAAATAACCTAAGGGTTATGGTAATAAGGAAGGGTTAGTATTTAATATGTATACTAACTTAAGTGGATAATCTTATTATTTCAAGTGATTACTAATTTTAAACCTATTTCTAGTAAACCTAATTAGGTTATGAGTTAAAGTCACATGTATAAGATGTGACGCCCCCAGAATAGGTATACAACACCCATTCTGAGTCGCCAAATACATGGTACAGAAAGCAAACTACAACTTCAATAATACAATTGTCGTGCAAAATACGACAACACATACTGTGAGTTTAAATACAAATATTGTCTTCTAGACAATATCCACACTCAAATAAATCCTCATTACAATTATTCAAACACTATTTTACAGAAATAGTGAGGACTGCTAATACATCTTTCTAGAACCATCACTCCATACCCCGACTAGATCCTGCTATGTTCTCACCTCCTGAGAAGAAAAATGGAACAAAAAGGAAAAGGGTGAGCTCAACTAGCCCAGTAAAGAATATTATGACTAAGATAATATACAACAAATTATCGTTAGTCTTCAACAGGGAAAAATCTGATAAAATATAATCGACAACAAGTTTTAGATCAACAACTGCAGCGGAAACAGCAAACCATTAGAAGAGTCAAGTAGAGAAAGAATTCTACTATCTTCTAAGATTTAAAAGTCCATCATCAATATTTTATCCCTGTAACATCAATTAATAATCATCTTTAACCAAATATTCATCTTTGCACTACAGGCCAAAGATATTCATTTGTATCATCAGTCGGTCATGTTCATCTCAACACCTGTTCATCTTTGCACTACAGGCCAAAGATATTCATCAAGTAATTATACATCTTTGCACTACAGGCCAAAGATATTCAGTAATATCATCATTTAGGACTGAGGATGATGAAAAATATCTTAAAGAGAACGAATCCAATGAGACAGAAGGACAAATAGTAGGGATTCGTATAACAGTTTATCCAAGATCAATAATACTTCATAATAATCAATTGTGAAGCAGAATTCAAAAATAAAGATCAAAACATGGATACAATCAAAGATAGTAACCATAATAGACATCTTGGACAAAAAGGGAAAATTTTGTTTTTCGGTGAATAGTGCCGTATTCGTGAATAGTGTCGTATACGTGAATAGTGCCGTATACGTGAATAGTAACCCCCGACACAAAAAGTTCCAAATTTGATAAAAACTCATATCAATATTTCAGCATAATGATATTGAAGAAAATAATATCATTAAGAAGAAAATAATATCCCTTACAAATATCAAACGAAAATAATATTCATTACGAATATTAAACGAATATAATATTTCTCACGAATATTGAAAGAAATAAAATTTCTTATGAATATTGAACAGAAATAATATTCATACGAATATGAAAAATAATATCTCTTCAGAATGTGAAATAAATAATACCCCTTACCTCAAAATATCAGTACTTCTGGTCGGAATACCGGTATAAGGCTGAAAGAAACTTGCTCTGATGAATAGAAACTCTCAAAGTATCTAAATACTCACAAAATACACTCAATAATCTAGAGAGAGAAAGAGAGAAAACTTGTTTCTGGTGTGATTTTCAATTCTAACTTAGCCCTCTATTTATAGGAAAATTTTGGTAGGTTTGACCTGCAACCTGATGGCTTTACCTGCTACTATTCCCACCCACCACATTTGAAATATAATTCAGCACATTTCTTCACCAACCACAAGTGGGGCCCACCAATTCTAGAATTTTCCACCAAAATGATAAACTCCGAAAATTCAACAATTTCTGAACCAGTCATCTTGTAAAATTCGTAATAAATCATACGTTCATTTTTAACGGTCCAAAATTTATGGACATATACTCAACTTATATATGTATAACATATCCAAAAATTACCACGATCCAACGGTCGGATTAAAAATTATAACCCCCGCAAACTATCTCAAAAATCCTGATTTTTAATACCTCCATTCCGACAAAAATACTGACAAAAACCTCAACATTAACTCCTTCATTTTTAACCACAAAAATATATCCCTCATTTATATCCACATAAAATAAATATTTCCTTATCATATGAATCAATAATTAATTATTCACAAATAATATTACAGAATCACATTTATGACAACCAGGCCGTTCCCAGGAAAGAGGGGGCTTTCCAATAAGGATTTCTCCTTACTGGCGCGCAATTAGATGACCAAACCTCTCCTTAGACAGAACTTTCTAGACATTGCCAATAATGTTATCTAATAATATTATTCAAATAATATGAATTATTGATCTGATAAATGAAAATACTGTGCAGCAACAATTATTGAAACAACAATAATATAAAATATCAACGCAGCAATTATTGAATCAATAAAATAAAATATTGAATAATAACTACTGTAACAATTATTGAGTAGTGCCTTCTTACGTAAGAATCAATAATTGGTGCAATACCGTGTGCTACTGTATTTTAACCACCGGGTATTCCAACAGTATTAACGGTAACAACTACGCCGTTATTTATAAACAACTTATACTTGTCGTTTTCTTCATCCAATCGCTTTCCGTTATGGGGCCCACACAAGGCTGCGTCGTCGTACGAATATTCCCCGACAGCAAGAATATTCCACGACCAACCGAATATTCACCGACCAAAAATAAATATTTTATAACCACTTGCTTATTTTGCAAAATTTGCACATTTCACCCATAACCAAAGTATTATATCAAATTAACCCCTTATTATTCACAATAATATTTAGAGAAAATTTGATTTTATTCATTAATAAGTTGGGGTCTTACAACCTCCCCTCCTTATGAAATTTCGTCCTCGAAATTGACGTACGTACCTGATGTTTCAAAAAGGTGAGGATACCTCGCTTTCATTTCTGATTCTAACTCCCAGGTCATTTCTTCAATAGCATGGTTTCTCCACAAAACCTTAACTTGTGGTATAACCTTCGTGCGTAGGACATGCTCTTTCCTATCCAAGATCTTAACAGGTACCTCCTCGTACGTTAAATCTTCAGCTATCTCGTCTGGTTCTAACTCAATAATGTGGTTCGGGTCTTTAACATATTTACGAAGCATAGATATGTGAAAAACATTATGAACACGAGACATGCTTGGAGGTAATGCGAGTCTATATGCCACATTTCCTATTCGCTCAAGAATCTCAAATGGACCAACAAATCTTGGATTGAGCTTTCCTCTCTTCCCAAATCTTGTAACTCCCTTCCATGGTGCAACACGTAACAATACATGATCCCCAATATTAAATTCCACGTCCTTCCGATGAAGATCCGCATAACTCTTTTGTCGATCCTATGCCGTTTGTATACGTTGTCGAATCGTTTGGATCTTCTCTGTAGTAATGCGTACCAATTCTGGTCCCAACAATGTTGCTTCACCCACCTCGTCCCAGCATACTGGAGAACGACATTTTCTTCCATACAACGCCTCGAATGGAGCCATACCTATGCTCGCCTGATAACTGTTGTTGTAGGAAAATTCCACCAATGGTAGGTACTTATCCCAACTCCCTTTGAGATCTAAGACACAAAGTCTTAATAGATCTTCAAGAGTTTGAATAGTCCTCTCTGATTGTCCGTCCGTTTGAGGATGGTATGCTGAACTGAATCGTAAATCCGTGCCCATAGCTTTCTGCAAGCTAACCCAAAATCGTGAAGTGAATCTTGGGTCACGATCCGAAACTATGGATACTGGCATGCCATGTAATCTCATAATCTCGTTCACGTACATACTAGCAAGACGTTCAAGGGAATAAGTCTCACGTATCGGCAAGAAATGAGCGGACTTGGTTAATCTATCAACAATAACCCAAATCGCATCTATGCCTTGAGAAACCTTGGGAAGACCTGTAACAAAATCCATAGTAATGTGTTCCCACTTCCATTTCGGAATCTCAAGTGGTTGCAATGGACCCTTTGGTACTTGATGCTCCGCTTTTACACGTTGACAAGTTAAACATCTCGAGATAAACTCCGCAATCTCTCTTTTCATATTGCTCCACCAAAATGTATGTCGAAGATCGTGATACATTTTGGTACTCCCAGGATGGATTGCAAACGGTGTGTTGTGTGCCTCCATCATTATTCTATGCTTCAAGTCAAAATCGTTAGGAACACAAAGTCTGGAGTTGACTCGAAGTATTCCTTCTTCATCGATTCTTGCTTCTGGAATAGCACCTTCTTGCACTTTCTTCTTCATACGCATCAGCTCTATATCCGTAGCTTGAGCAGCTTTAACTTTATCGATTAAAGTCGGTTCTACTCGTATATTTGATATCATCATGTGGGTACTTGGAGCCTTCATCTCTATCTCCATCCTTTGCAAGTCATACAAAATGGGCCTTTGTGTTAAAAACATTGCACTCGTACCCGCATATGATCTTCTACTCAATGCGTCAGCTACTACGTTTGCTTTTCCAGGATGGTATTGGATGGTATGATCGTAATCTTTCAACAGCTCAAGCCAACGTCGTTGCCGCATGTTGAGTTCCTTTTGGGTGAAGAAATATTTGAGGCTTTTATGATCTGTATAGATCTCCACTTTCTCCCCACACAGGTAGTGTCTCCAGATCTTCAACGCAAAAACGACTGCTGCCAACTCCAAATCATGAGTAGGATAATTCCTCTCATATTCTTTGAGTTGTCGTGAGGCATAGGCTATGACTTTCCCATGTTGCATGAGAACACATCCTAACCCTTTGCCTGAAGCATCGCCAAATCCATCCGAACCAGATGGTATTGTCAAAACAGGTGCCGAAATGAGTCTCCTCTTGAGTTCTTGGAAACTCTTCTCACATTCCTCACTCCATATGAATTTTATATCTTTCCGAGTCAGCTGAGTTAACGGAGT
The DNA here is from genome assembly GCA_016801055.1 of Panax notoginseng. Taxonomy (NCBI): domain Eukaryota; kingdom Viridiplantae; phylum Streptophyta; class Magnoliopsida; order Apiales; family Araliaceae; genus Panax; species Panax notoginseng. The sequence continues at coordinate 187,509,110 of CM029014.1, forward strand.
AGCGATTCGAGATAATCCTTCCACAAATCTCCGATAATAACCAGCTAAGCCCAGAAAGCTACGTATTTCGATTACTGACTTAGGTTGCTCTCAACTGTGACTCATATCCCAATCTTGGATAGCACGTCACAATGACACTTATCAGTTTACTACCGCACGAATATGGCGTCCCCTACGGAGAGTCTGGCTTCGGTGCATTCCACAAAGGAAGTCACCAGATAGAGGCTCGGTTATCAACTTCTATAGTTGGGTTTTTAACTCCTGAAGTTCAATAGGAGCCATTCGATATGAGATTTTAGAAATGAGTTTTGTACCAGATTCAAAGATGACACAAAATTCAATATCACGCGTAGGCCAAGAAATTCTTCAAGAAATACGTCAGGAATTTCACTAACAACAGAAATATCATTCAAATCTGACGTATTTTTGTTCAAGTCCATGACATGGGCTAAGAAAGATTGACATCCGTTTTTCAATAAACGAATGGCTTTATGGCTTGGTATGACAGCGATTGATTTTAGTGGTTTGGTTGCTTGAATTCGCATAACATGTTGGTTAGGAATATGAAAACTAACAACCTTACAAAAGCAATCAATTTGGCATGATGAGTAGTTAACCAATCGATCTCTAAAATCACATCAAAAGCAAGTATCTTTAAAGAGATAAGGTCAACAGGTAATGTGATAGTGCCAACCTGAATCAAGCAAGATTTCTAAACAGCGGATGTAACGAAAGTTTCTCCTAACGGAGTTTCAACAGATAAGTCAAAGTCTAATTTTCTCCGGAGTCAAGTTTAAACGTTGAGCACAAGCAGGAGAAATAAATGAATGGGTAGAACCGGTATCTAATAAGGTATAGACTTCGTAAAAATTTATAATTAACTAACCCGTGCTAACTTCGTTCGGGTTCCTCGCATTCTGACCAGTCACGAAAAACGCTCTTCCAGGAACCGTTGACTTTGACTTTTCTAGGACAACTTTTTGAGTCACCACCCCCGTTGGACTTGGTTTCGCTACAGTGCAATCTCGAGCGATATGTCCTTCCTTTCCACAGTTATAACATACCTTAAACTGTTGTGGGCAGTTTGGGCTGATATGTCCTTCTTTTCCGCACTTATAGCATATAACCGGTGGTCGTTCTCCTCCCTTGGAACCAGTTGCTGTAAGACCCTGAATTTTATGAAATAAAAGTATTCAATTTTTCTTATAATTACTATTCAGTAAATGGTTTAATTGATAAATGTTAAAGTTAAGGGTGATATATGAATTTTTTTCAAAATACACAAGTGGTTATAAAATAATCATTGTTGTCGGAGAATATTCGTTTGGTCGTGGAATATTCTTTCTGTCTGGGAATATTCGTACGACGGCGTAGCTATTTGTGGGCCCCATAACGAATAATTGTCGGGTGAAGAAAACGACAAATTTAAGTTTTTACAAATAACGGCGTAGTTGTTACCGTTAACACTGTTAGAATACCCGGTGGTTAAAATACAGTAATACGCGTTATTGCACAGTAGCACACGGTATTGCATAGTATTTTTGAAATTATTGATTCTTACGTAAGAAGGCACTACTCAATAATTGTTACAGTAATTATTGTTCAATATTTTATTTTATTGATTCAATAATTGTTGCGTTGATATTTTATATTATTGTTGTTTCAATAATTGTTGTTGCACAGTATTTTCCATTATCAGATCAATAATTCATATTATTTGAATAATATTATTAGATAACATTATTGGCAATGACTAGAAAGTTCTGTCTAAGGAGAGGTTTGGTCATCTAATTGCGCGCCAGTAAGGAGAAATCCTTATTGGAAAGCCCCCTCTTTCCTGGGAACGGCATGGTTGTCATAAATGTGATTCTGTAATATTATTTGTGAATAATTAATTATTGATTTATATGATAAGAAAATATTTATTTTATGTGGATATAAATGAGGGATATATTTTTGTGGTTAAAAATGAAGGAGTTAATGTTGAGGTTTTTATCAGTATTTTTTGTCGGAATGGAGGTATTAAAAATCAGGGTTTTTGAGATATTTTGCGGGGGTTATAATTTTTAATCCGACCGTTGGATCGTGGTAATTTTTGGATATGTTATACATATATAAGTTGAGTATATGTCCATAAATTTTGAACCGTTAAAAATGAACGTATGATTTGTTATGAATTTTACGAGATGACTGGTTCAGAAATTGTTGAATTTTCGGAGTTTATCATTTTGGTGGAAAATTCTAGAATTGGTGGGCTCCACTTGTGGTTGGTGAAGAAATGTGCTGAATTATATTTCAAATGTGGTGGGTGGGAATAGTAGCAGGTAAAGCCATTAGGTTGCAGGTCAAACTTACCAAAATTTTCCTATAAATAGAGGGCTAAGTTAGAATTGAAAATCACACCAGAAACATAAGCTTTCTCTCTTTCTCTCTCTATATTATGAAGCATATTTTGTGAGTTTTTAGATACTTGGTGAGTTGCTATTCATCAGTGCAAGTTTCCTTCAGCATCATATCCGATATCCAGTCAGAAGTACTGCTCTTTTGAGGTAAGGGATAGTAAGGGATAGTAAGGGATAGTAAGGGTTGTTATGATTTTCAGTTTCGTAATTTTTCTGATCTTCAAAAATTCTGGAAAAATTTGAAATGATATTTTGATGAGGTTTATTGATTGTGTCCAAAAATGGTGATTTTTGGATGTATAGAATGAGAGTTATGAATTTTATGAGAAAAGACTATTTTAAAAGTAACCGCTTATAATTCCTTGTGGTTAACTCCAAAATTGATGAAATTTTTATTGGGAGTACATGTATATGATAGAAGTATACTCTGTAAATTTCAGAATTTTTAGACAAAAGTACAATTTTTGATAAATGTCTAAATATTTGGCTATTTTGGCCATATGAAAAATAGTAAATGACTTTTAAAAATTCTGAGAAAAATATATGTTCACTATGGGACTATATTATGCTAAATCCCAGAAAAGAAATATTTTTGGAACTGATTTGGTATTTTCATGAAAATGGTATAGTTATGAGTAAATGAATTAAATATGTTTTGTGAAGAAAGAAAATTGAAAAATAGGATTTTATGGCTTGAGAATCCTATATGAGGTATATGCAGATTTTTGATGAGGGTTTTGGTTATTGATGATGAAATTGTAAGAGTTGGCATTTTATGATGATTAAATGCATTAATTAGTAAAGTGTAAACAATTAAAATAAATTGTTTATAAATTTAAGTAATGTTATTCTTTCAATATCATTATACCGAAATATTGGTATGAATTTTATTGTAGAATTTCTATCTTTTGTGTCGGGGTTACTATTCATGAGTTACGAATATTACTCTTGAGATTAAAACTATATGTTGATCATATTATTTTTATCATCATATATAACATTTTTATAACCCTGATGTTGAAATTCTCTTTCACTGGAGTGTAAAGATGGGTAGATTATTGGTATGATCATGACTAGGGTTCTCTTTGGCCTGTAGTGCAAAGTTGAATTGTGACTGGTATGATCATGACCATTGAATTTATAATTGAATATCTTAAGCTTAAGTGCAAAGGTGAATTGATCAACATGGTTATAATTATTGTTTATATAAATTCTGAAATGATTATATATTTCTTTGAGATATGAATATATTTGGCCTGTAGTGCAAATATGAATTGTTGATGAATATCTTTGGCCTGTAGTGTAAAGATGAACTGTTGTTGAATATCTTTGGCCTGTAGTGCAAAGATGAACTGTTGTTGAATATCTTTGGCCCGTAGTGCAAAGATGGTTTGTTGATGAATATCTTTGGCCTGTAGTGCAAAGATGAACTGTTGTTGAATATCTTTGGCCTGTAGTGCAAAGATGAACTGTTGTTGAATATCTTTGGCCCGTAGTGCAAAGATGGTTTGTTGATGAATATCTTTGGCCCGTAGTGCAAAGATGGATTTGTTAGTATGATTATAAACAGGAACTGTGATTTGGTATAACCATGATCTTTGATGTTTCAGGTAAAGACAAGTGATAAAAATTATCTTTGCTCTGGATGAGAAGAGGAATTTAGAACTACAATTATGATTATGAGTTATTTATGTGATTGTGGACAAGAATTGTTGATTGATGTTACAGGGATAAAACATTGTTGGTGATTTTTAACATGGAGAAAATAATAGACTTTATAGTCTATTTGACTCTTCTAATGGATTGCTCGTTCCGCTGCAACTATGGTTGAAATTTTTATCATCTACCATATGTTCTAAATCTCTGATTTATTATTGATGAAGACTATTGATAATTTATTTATCTTTAGTCATGATATTCTTTACTGGGCTAGTTGTGCTCACCCTTTTGTTCACAATTCCTTTCAGGTAATAAGATGTAGCTGGGTCGAGCGGGGGTAACAAGGGAATAGAACGGTGGTCATCATTTAGTAGTTATATTTGGTGAAGAAAATAGGGTGAGGCGAACCCAACGTTGGAAGGGTGTTTTGTCACTATCATACAAGATGTCTAATGACATACAACCTCGTGTCATCATAAGACAGGGTTGTGCTCATCCACTTGCTGAGTATATCTATGGGCACTACCTATATAATCTTGGTGTTTGTTTGAAGTATAATTCTCAATTGAGACAGTGGAGATAATGATAAGTCAAGAGAAGACTCACCATTGGGAAGAATATGATAGTAATCTTCTCGTTTTTCTTTGGGGTCTATTGGGTCAACCAAGGATAATTCTGTGGCCATATGATATCTATCATAACCTAGACGCGTGGCCTCCCATGTACGAATGTTTCCTTGAGCATTTCCCAAAGATTCTAATTTCTAAAACAGTTTTTGACTATACCTTTATGTAAGGTACCTTTGTGAAGTGCTGATACATGATGGTGTCCAACGTCACATTTGGTATATATTTGTATCCAAACTCACAGCATATGTGTTGTTGTATTTTGCACGACAATTGTTGTAATAAAGTTGTAGTTGTTTTCTGTACCATGTATTTGACGACTCAGAATGGGTTGGATGGAATGGACCTATTTTGGGGTCGTTACATTTGGTATCAGAGCTATAAGTAAAGAGCCCCGAGCCTCTCGCTGGTGACTTCCTGTTGATGGGGGATGCACCGAAGCCAGACTCTCCGTAGGGACGCCGTTCTGCGGTGGCAAACTGATAGGTATCAATGTAAGGTGCTGACATAGGTTGGTGTCCAGAGTTACATTTGGTATCAGAGCTTAGGGATATGATCTCTGGCGGAGATCGGAGAATACAACTAGGAGGGGAGAGATGAGTAAATCCTTCGCTAGTGTGTCCTACCTAAGCTTATTTGTTGGTCAGTCATAATATTGGGATATTATGTGATATGTTAATTTGTTAAATTAACCCTTGTTTTGAAGCTGTATTCTAGAATGATATTTGAAATACAGGAGATGAGCAATGGAGAAATTATGATGACAGGGAAGATGGAATCTGAAATGAAAGGAAGGTATTCTCAACTCTTTGAAATACCAGGTACGTAAATTTCGGGGACGAAATTTCATAAGGAGGGGAGATTGTAAGACCCTGAATTTTATGAAATAAAAGTATTCAATTTTTCTTATAATTACTATTCAGTAAATGGTTAAATTGATAAATGTTAAAGTTAAGGGTGATATATGAATTTTTTTCAAAATACACAAGTGGTTATAAAATAATCATTGTTGTCGGGGAATATTCGTTTGGTCGTGGAATATTCTTTCTGTCGGGGAATATTCGTACGACGGCGCAGCTATTTGTGGGCCCCATAACGAATAACTGTCGGGTGAAGAAAACGACAAATTTAAGTTTTTACAAATAACGGCGTAGTTGTTACCGTTAACACTGTTGGAATACCCGGTGGTTAAAATACAGTAATACGCGTTATTGCACAGTAGCACACGGTATTGCATAGTATTTTTGAAATTATTGATTCTTACGTAAGAAGGCACTACTCAATAATTGTTACAGTAATTACTGTTCAATATTTTATTTTATTGATTCAATAATTGCTGCGTTGATATTTTATATTATTGTTGTTTCAATAATTGTTGCTGCACAGTATTTTCCATTATCAGATCAATAATTCATATTATTTGAATAATATTATTAGATAACATTATTGGCAATGTCTAGAAAGTTCTGTCTAAGGAGAGGTTTGGTCATCTAATTGCGCGCCAGTAAGGAGAAATCCTTATTGGAAAGCCCCCTCTTTCCTGGGAACGGCCTGGTTGTCATAAATGTGATTCTGTAATATTATTTGTGAATAATTAATTATTGATTTATATGATAAGAAAATATTTATTTTATGTGGATATAAATGAGGGATATATTTTTGTGGTTAAAAATGAAGGAGTTAATGTTGAGGTTTTTATCAGTATTTTTTGTCGGAATGGAGGTATTAAAAATCAGGGTTTTTGAGATATTTTGCGGGGGTTATAATTTTTAATCCGACCGTTGGATCGTGGTAATTTTTGGATATGTTATACATATATAAGTTGAGTATATGTCCACAAATTTTGAACCGTTAAAAATGAACGTATGATTTGTTATGAATTTTACGAGATGACTGGTTCAGAAATTGTTGAATTTTCGGAGTTTATCATTTTGGTGGAAAATTCTAGAATTGGTGGGCTCCACTTGTGGTTGGTGAAGAAATGTGCTGAATTATATTTCAAATGTGGTGGGTGGGAATAGTAGCAGGTAAAGCCATCAGGTTGCAGGTCAAACCTACCAAAATTTTCCTATAAATAGAGGGCTAAGTTAGAATTGAAAATCACACCAGAAACATAAGCTTTCTCTCTTTCTCTCTCTATATTATGAAGCATATTTTGTGAGTTTTTAGATACTTGGTGAGTTGCTATTCATCAGTGCAAGTTTCCTTCAGCATCATATCCGATATCCAGTCAGAAGTACTGCTCTTTTGAGGTAAGGGATAGTAAGGGATAGTAATGGATAGTAAGGGATAGTAAGGGTTGTTATGATTTTCAGTTTCGTAATTTTTCTGATCTTCAAAAATTCTGGAAAAATTTGAAATGATATTTTGATGAGGTTTATTGATTGTGTCCAAAAATGGTGATTTTTGGATGTATAGAATGAGAGTTATGAATTTTATGAGAAAAGACTATTTTAAAAGTAACCGCTTATAATTCCTTGTGGTTAACTCCAAAATTGATGAAATTTTTATTGGGAGTACATGTATATGATAGAAGTATACTCTGTAAATTTCAGAATTTTTAGACAAAAGTACAATTTTTGATAAATGTCTAAATATTTGGCTATTTTGGCCATATGAAAAATAGTAAATGACTTTTAAAAATTCTGAGAAAAATATATGTTCACTATGGGACTATATTATGCTAAATCCCAGAAAAGAAATATTTTTGGAACTGATTTGGTATTTTTCATGAAAATGGTCTAGTTATGAGTAAATGAATTAAATATGTTTTGTGAAGAAAGAAAATTGAAAAATAGGATTTTATGGCTTGAGAATCCTATATGAGGTATATGCAGATTTTTGATGAGGGTTTTGGTTATTGATGATGAAATTGTAAGAGTTGGCATTTTATGATGATTAAATGCATTAATTAGTAAAGTGTAAACAATTAAAATAAATTGTTTATAAATTTAAGTAATGTTATTCTTTCAATATCATTATACCGAAATATTGGTATGAATTTTATTGTAGAATTTCTATCTTTTGTGTCGGGGTTACTATTCATGAGTTACGAATATTACTCTTGAGATTAAAACTATATGTTGATCATATTATTTTTATCATCATATATAACATTTTTATAACCCTGATGTTAAAATTCTCTTTCACTGGAGTGTAAAGATGGGTAGATTATTGGTATGATCATGACTAGGGTTCTCTTTGGCCTGTAGTGCAAAGTTGAATTGTGACTGGTATGATCATGACCATTGAATTTATAATTGAATATCTTAAGCTTAAGTGCAAAGGTGAATTGATCAACATGGTTATAATTATTGTTTATATAAATTCTGAAATGATTATATATTTCTTTGAGATATGAATATATTTGGCATGTAGTGCAAATATGAATTGTTGATGAATATCTTTGGCCTGTAGTGTAAAGATGAACTGTTGTTGAATATCTTTGGCCTGTAGTGCAAAGATGAACTGTTGTTGAATATCTTTGGCCCGTAGTGCAAAGATGGTTTGTTGATGAATATATTTGGCCTGTAGTGCAAAGATGAACTGTTGTTGAATATCTTTGGCCTGTAGTGCAAAGATGAACTGTTGTTGAATATCTTTGGCCCGTAGTGCAAAGATGGTTTGTTGATGAATATCTTTGGCCCGTAGTGCAAAGATGGATTTGTTAGTATGATTATAAACAGGAACTGTGATTTGGTATAACCATGATCTTTGATGTTTCAGGTAAAGACAAGTGATGAAAATTATCTTCGCCTGGATGAGAAGAGGAATTTAGAACTACAATTATGATTATGAGTTATTTATATGATTGTGGACAAGAATTGTTGATTGATGTTACAGGGATAAAACATTGTTGGTGAATTTTTAACATGGAGAAGATAATAGACTTTATAGTCTATTTGACTCTTCTAATGGATTGCTCGTTCCGCTGCAACTATGGTTGAAATTTTTATCATCTACCATATGTTCTAAATCTCTGATTTATTATTGATGAAGACTATTGATAATTTATTTATCTTTAGTCATGATATTCTTTACTGAGCTAGTTGTGCTCACCCTTTTGTTCACAATTCCTTTCAGGTAATAAGAGTGTAGCTGGGTCGAGCGGGGGTAACAAGGGAATAGAACGGTGGTCATCATTTAGTAGTTATATTTGGTGAAGAAAATAGGGTGAGGCGAACCCAACGTTGGAAGGGTGTTTTGTCACTATCATACAAGATGTCTAATGACATACAACCTCGTGTCATCATAAGACAGGGTTGTGCTCATCCACTTGCTGAGTATATCTATGGGCACTACCTATATAATCTTGGTGTTTGTTTGAAGTATAATTCTCAATTGAGACAGTGGAGATAATGATAAGTCAAGAGAAGACTCACCATTGGGAAGAATATGAGTAATCTTCTGTTTTTCTTTGGGGTCTATTGGGTCAACCAAGGATAATTCTGTGGCCATATGATATCTATCATAACCTAGACGCGTGGCCTCCCATGTACGAAGGTTTCCTTGAGCATTTTCCAAATATTCTAATTTCTAAAACAGTTTTTGACTATACCTTTATGTAAGGTACCTTTGTGAAGTGCTGATACATGATGGTGTCCAACGTCACAGTTGGTATATATTTGTATCCAAACTCACAGCATATGTGTTGTTGTATTTTGCACGACAATTGTTGTAATAAAGTTGTAGTTGTTTTCTGTACCATGTATTTGACGACTCAGAATGGGTTGGATGGAATGGACCTATTTTGGGGTCGTTACAGTTGCTGCTGGTGCTGACGTCTTCGTATTGTCATTGTTGAATCTCCTCTTTTTAAAATCTCCTCCCGACTCGCTTCTTCTATTTTCATAGCCACGATTACCACCAGAGTGGTTGCCGCTTTTGTCCGAATATTTTCCTCCCTGCTGGTTTTCATTGCTTCGATGACTGCCGCCACCGGTATGACCCTGGTTGTGGTCCCTCGGTTGCACATACTCATTATCTCGCTCTAATAATTGAGCCCTGTTTACAACATCTGAATATAAAGAAAATTTATGAGAGATAAGATATTGCCGAATCTCGGGTTTTAGACCTCTCAGAAACATCCTTGTCGTTCGTTCCTCATTTTTGACCAAATGAGGTGCAAACCTGGATAACTCTGCAAACTTCGCCTCGTACTGGGACACCGTCATGTTGTTTTGTTCCAGTCTAATAAACTCAACCTCCTTCATATGACGAATACTTTCAGGAAAGTACTTGTCATTGAACAGTTTTTGAAATGTTTCCCAGGACATGTTGAGTGCGTCAGGCTGGGTACGCTTCACAGACTCCCACCAGTAGTCTGCCTCACCGCGGAACATAAATGTGGCGAATGGAACCTTCTGTTCCTCCGTGCATCCCAAGACATCAAATATCTTGGTAATTTGCTTGACCCACGTTTCCGCCATGATCGGATCCGGCTTTCCCTTAAATTCTGGTGGTCCCAATTCTTTGAACTGCTTAGCTGTGACAAACCGCGCGTTGTTATCATTTCCACCTGTATTCTGCACACGAGTCTCCCTCGTCTGATTTTGCATGAACTGCAAAAAGCTCCTAAACATTCCATCATTCATCGTTTGCTCGGTAACGTTGTTTACAGGAGGAATATTGCCTTCCTGTTGCACGTTCCCCTGGGTAGTGATCAAAGGTGTCTCCACGGTCTGATTTACTCCATTATTAACGTTCTCAGCTGCCATTCTTAAATACTGCCATAAAACAAGGGTTAATAGTCATGTCATATATTATCCCTATACTCTGACCGACCAAATAAACACCAAATAAACTTAGTCAGGTCATACTAGCGAAGGAATTCCCCGTCTCTCCCCTCCTAGTTCTTGTCTCACATCTCAGCCAGGGATCATATCCCTAAGCTCTGATACCAACTGTGACGCCCCCAGAATAGGTATACAACACCCATTCTGAGTCGCCAAATACATGGTACAGAAAGCAAACTACAACTTCAATAATACAATTGTCGTGCAAAATACGACAACACATACTGTGAGTTTAAATACAAATATTGTCTTCTAGACAATATCCACACTCAAATAAATCCTCATTACAATTATTCAAACACTATTTTACAAAAATAGTGAGGACTGCTAATACATCTTTCTAGAACCATCACTCCATACCCCGACTAGATCCTGCTATGTTCTCACCTCCTGAGAAGAAAAATGGAACAAAAAGGAAAAGGGTGAGCTCAACTAGCCCAGTAAAGAATATTATGACTAAGATAATATACAACAAATTATCGTTAGTCTTCAACAGGGAAAAATCTGATAAAATATAATCGACAACAAGTTTTAGATCAACAACTGCAGCGGAAACAGCAAACCATTAGAAGAGTCAAGTAGAGAAAGAATTCTACTATCTTCTAAGATTTAAAAGTCCATCATCAATATTTTATCCCTGTAACATCAATTAATAATCATCTTTAACCAAATATTCATCTTTGCACTACAGGCCAAAGATATTCATTTGTATCATCAGTCGGTCATGTTCATCTCAACACCTGTTCATCTTTGCACTACAGGCCAAAGATATTCATCAAGTAATTATACATCTTTGCACTACAGGCCAAAGATATTCAGTAATATCATCATTTAGGACTGAGGATGATGAAAAATATCTTAAAGAGAACGAATCCAATGAGACAGAAGGACAAATAGTAGGGATTCGTATAACAGTTTATCCAAGATCAATAATACTTCATAATAATCAATTGTGAAGCAGAATTCAAAAATAAAGATCAAAACATGGATACAATCAAAGATAGTAACCATAATAGACATCTTGGACAAAAAGGGAAAATTTTGTTTTTCGGTGAATAGTGCCGTATTCGTGAATAGTGTCGTATACGTGAATAGTGCCGTATACGTGAATAGTAACCCCCGACACAAAAAGTTCCAAATTTGATAAAAACTCATATCAATATTTCAGCATAATGATATTGAAGAAAATAATATCATTAAGAAGAAAATAATATCCCTTACAAATATCAAACGAAAATAATATTCATTACGAATATTAAACGAATATAATATTTCTCACGAATATTGAAAGAAATAAAATTTCTTATGAATATTGAACAGAAATAATATTCATACGAATATGAAAAATAATATCTCTTCAGAATGTGAAATAAATAATACCCCTTACCTCAAAATATCAGTACTTCTGGTCGGAATACCGGTATAAGGCTGAAAGAAACTTGCTCTGATGAATAGAAACTCTCAAAGTATCTAAATACTCACAAAATACACTCAATAATCTAGAGAGAGAAAGAGAGAAAACTTGTTTCTGGTGTGATTTTCAATTCTAACTTAGCCCTCTATTTATAGGAAAATTTTGGTAGGTTTGACCTGCAACCTGATGGCTTTACCTGCTACTATTCCCACCCACCACATTTGAAATATAATTCAGCACATTTCTTCACCAACCACAAGTGGGGCCCACCAACTCTAGAATTTTCCACCAAAATGATAAACTCCGAAAATTCAACAATTTCTGAACCAGTCATCTTGTAAAATTCGTAATAAATCATACGTTCATTTTTAACGGTCCAAAATTTATGGACATATACTCAACTTATATATGTATAACATATCCAAAAATTACCACGATCCAACGGTCGGATTAAAAATTATAACCCCCGCAAACTATCTCAAAAATCCTGATTTTTAATACCTCCATTCCGACAAAAATACTGACAAAAACCTCAACATTAACTCCTTCATTTTTAACCACAAAAATATATCCCTCATTTATATCCACATAAAATAAATATTTCCTTATCATATGAATCAATAATTAATTATTCACAAATAATATTACAGAATCACATTTATGACAACCAGGCCGTTCCCAGGAAAGAGGGGGCTTTCCAATAAGGATTTCTCCTTACTGGCGCGCAATTAGATGACCAAACCTCTCCTTAGACAGAACTTTCTAGACATTGCCAATAATGTTATCTAATAATATTATTCAAATAATATGAATTATTGATCTGATAAATGAAAATACTGTGCAGCAACAATTATTGAAACAACAATAATATAAAATAGCAACGCATCAATTATTGAATCAATAAAATAAAATATTGAATAATAACTACTGTAACAATTATTGAGTAGTGCCTTCTTACGTAAGAATCAATAATTGGTGCAATACCGTGTGCTACTGTATTTTAACCACCGGGTATTCCAACAGTATTAACGGTAACAACTACGCCGTTATTTATAAACAACTTATACTTGTCGTTTTCTTCATCCAATCGCTTTCCGTTATGGGGCCCACACAAGGCTGCGTCGTCGTACGAATATTCCCCGACAGCAAGAATATTCCACGACCAACCGAATATTCACCGACCAAAAATAAATATTTTATAACCACTTGCTTATTTTGCAAAATTTGCACATTTCACCCATAACCAAAGTATTATATCAAATTAACCCCTTATTATTCACAATAATATTTAGAGAAAATTTGATTTTATTCATTAATAAGTTGGGGTCTTACATAAGAAATTAAATTTCATAAGATTGGAAAGGAAAATCCTAAATAAATAATTTGGAAAACATATATTAAAATTGTTAGACTATGTTTATTACATGGCCCAAAACAATTAAAGGAAAAGCCCAAAAGAAATAAAATGCAAGCCCAAACTTAGCCCACTTGATTAAGGGTATTTTAGACATTTGATTTATCTAATTTATGCATTAAAATAAAAGCTAAATGAAGGAGTTAGTGGGCATAAATATGGCTGGCAACATTAGCCTTTTTAAGGAAAGAATATTAAGCTAATCATGTTCCATAAGTAGAAATCTTACACACAATGACAAGTGTGTCATGCTCCCATTGGTAGAAAATCCACTTAGCAACCTTAATGGCATGATTAGGCATGATTAGGAAGGGATAAGGCTAACCCTTTTGTCCAAGGGGCAAAAGAAAAATGGAGGATATTAGCATTCCACTCTAATTCACCAACATAATATCTATCTCATTTCATTTTACTCCTCCACCATTCTTCTTCTTCTTCTATTTTCTCCCAACCCATCAAAACACAAAGCTTAGCAAGAGAGAGAGGAAAATTTCAGATTCTAGAGAGGGAGAGGAGTTTATTGTTCATGCATCCTAAGTTTATTTCATACTTTGGAAGAACAAGAAGTATAGCAAAGAAAACTAGGTGAGGATTCTCTTCCATTCTTTCTCATTCTTCTTCTATTTTGGTTTTTACCTCATCATATATAGGGGTTATGGTCTAATACTCAAAGTACCCTAGTTCTACATATCATCATGTATGGAACTAAGTATCTTGAGTGTTAGACCAAAGGCTTAGAGGAAAAATATGAGCATATGTTCTCCAAGGGTGAAAACTCTTGTTTTTCTTCCACTAAATCTTGTGTAACTCAAGTTTTCCAACTTAGATTTGTGATCCGTCGAAGGGGGGTGCTAGATACATGAGTTATCTAGTAAACCCAAGTGATAGAACACAAATCTAGTAAGTTTTGAAACCTTTGGGACTGTTTTCTTCAAAACAGTCCACTTTGAATGTTAAAGGTTTAAAACCCTAAAATAGCTTCTATCCCGTTTTTCTAGGGACTGTTTCAGATAGTTGCATGTATTTTAAAATTCTGGAAAAAATCACAGAGGTACCTTGAGAAGTTATCTACATGTAGGAAAAAGAACGGACACGTTTCGGTTATAGATTGTGCGTAATGACTATTTTTGTGAAGGACTCTTAAATATTTACCTTCAAATATCTCACTGTGTATGCACTGAAAAATTCCAAAATGTTTACAGTAGGTTCATATATGTTAGGAGAGCATACCCTGAAAATTTCAGATTTTTCTGAGCAAAACTCAATTTATGAAAAATGAAGCAAGATCCGAGTGTTTTGGGAACTTTAAAAATAGTAGATCATTTTCTAAAATTCCAGAAAAATTTGGGGATCCTTGTAGGTTCATATTTTGTGAAAATCCAGAAGATGAGAATTTTTGGAATCAGTTTGCTATTTTTCCTAAAAATGATTAAGTTATGAATAAAAAGAAATAAATAGTTAAATGATGTCTTTAATGAGAAAAAAATGTGATTTTAATGCTTGAATACTCCTAATATATAATATTATGACTATTTTAGGGCATTTTGGTAATTTATAATAAGAAATATTATTTATGACCTTTTATGGATATTAAAAAAATAGTTTTATAAAAGGTGAACAATTAAAATAAATTGTTTATTGATCTAATAAATTATTAAAATGTTATTATGATATTAATAATATTAGAATATGATATTTTTAAGTAAATAAAAATATTAAGATTAAAACTTTATTAAAATATTATTAAATGGTTAATCATATTTGATTTAAAATATTAATAAATGATTAAAGTATTATTAAATGATTAATAATATTAGATTAAAATATTAATCTTAGATTAAAATATTACTAAAAGATTAATAATATTAAATTAAAGTATTATTGGATGAGTAAAATATTATTAAGTAAATAATAATATTCGAGATTAAATAAAATGTTATTAAAAACGTAATAACATTAGTAAAGGAATAAAATATTATTAAATGATTAATAATATTAGTAAATGAATAAAATATTAATACTATTGGTAAATGAATAAAAATATTATTAATAGTTTAATAATAATTAAATGATAATAGAATTATTTGATATTTAAATCATTTAATAATGATTTCGGTGTTTGAAAATTTATGATAAATTAATAAATGTTTATTAAGTCATTTAAAATAATATGACTAATACTTACGGACATTGAACGTTGGAATAGAGTCTTAGACTCGATAATTACCCGATAAAGCTGTCGGTACACTGACATATTTCAGAAATTAATCTGGACTTAGATATTTTGACTGTATTAATGTTTGTTTGTGATGTAATGACTGTTGAACATGTGTGATAATGCGATTAGATTATATGCTGACTATGAAATGCAGTACTATATGTTATAGTATATTGTTCTAATCGAACGAATGATCTGATTAATGATAGGTCGTGATATAAAAGATTAAACTAAGTTGCATATTGTAAGCAGCGCATCAGGCAAGTATCCTACCTTTGCATTTTCTTTATGCAATGGACATGAGTAAGAATGTTTCAGAATTATATTATTACTGTACAGATTATTAACCCTATATTATATACGCTCATTGATTATCAACATGTCAGTATATGGTAATTCAGATATATATTCTGTTCTATAATTTCTATAAATGATTATACAAGTGTCCCCACTTGGATAATCATTGCATTTAACCACATGTTGATACACCTTTGTTAAATACCCATATATATATGTTGAATTATAGATTATTGTTGAACAAGATAAAACCTTATTATTATCCAACCGAATTGCTTCGGTTTGGAACCCCGACAAGTATGTACATCCCTTACACGGGAAAACTTTTATGCGCCCAAGGCGGACAGAGTGAACGATCCTATCGTTCTTATATGCAGTATTGATCAATACAGGGTACAACGGGCTGATCACCCCCGTGCCTGTAAGTTATGACGGTTTACAGATGAAGTTCTGTTTAACCTTTTGGAAAATAAAAACAATGTTCATAGTATGTCACTTTAATCTTATTTATAGTCAATATGTAGTTTCAAAAATTTGAAAGAGGGTTGTTATGTTATTATTATCGGTTCAGATTACTTCACAACTATTGATTTGTTGTAGAAGGGTAGTATAAAGAAAACATTTAAATTCTTTCAGCTTATATATATATATATATATATATATATATATATATATATATATATATATAATTGTTATTACTTGCTGGGCACTCAAATGCTCATCCTTGCTTAATTTAAATATTTTCAGCTAAGTGTGAACAATCTGAAGGCTCTACTAGAAACAAGGGAAAGTGAAAGGTTGCTGAATGATTTCAATGATATCTTATGTAATAGTTTAATATTATTAAGACAATGTTATATATTTATTATCATGTATTGTAAGGAATGATTAAAGGTTACGTACTTGGGAGCTAGACTTTGATAGTTATGTAAATTAAGTTTAATATTTATATTATTGTTATTATTATTAGTGCTATTCCGCTTATAGAAATGGTATCGTGAAGCACTGAATTCGGGTTTCAAGTACCCGAATTTGGGGGCTTTACAACAGCCACAACCATTGCCTGCTTATCCACCCTCCGACTCCGATGTTGAGGTGGATGAACCTGATGCTTAGCCACTTAAGGGAAGTCCTCTGTATTTCAATTCTGTTTATTTCTTATAATGAGGACATTGTTTAATTTTAAGTTTGGGGGTGTGTGCATTTGCATCTTTAGTTCATATTTAGTGTAATTTTGCATTTAATTTGCATTGCATGTTAATTGTTCATATTTAGTTAGTGTAATCTTCATGTAATTTTTCTTTTTGTAGATTTGTTTTCGTATTTAGTTATTTAAATAAATTGAAAAAAGATGGAAAATCACAAAAATATTAGTTATGGTTAGTATTAATGTGTTACATATAGTTAGTGCATTCTGCATGATTCCAGCTTTTTAGGTAGTTTGAAGTTAATTTGGCTGATGATGAGACTGGAGTTGCTTAGATAAGGAGTAGTATTGACAGCTAGGACACAAAAGTAATTTTATAGTATGAACCAAGTCTTTGCCTATTTGAAACTGATGTAACTGGTTAGCACAATAGGATGACTATGTTGATTGACTTAGTTGAAATATAAACATAATTGACTTCTTGAGGGAAATTGAGAGTTTAATGAAAGAAATTCAGTGAACTTGTGACACCCCCAAATCCTGGTACTTCATTTCCTCAAGATTTGGTGTTCACTTAATCAAAACATTCATTTCTAACTATCCAATCATAATAAAATTGAATAATAAAAATCTGCCCATACAGGATTAAACTTAAATAAAAATATCACAGGTTATCTAACCTTTAGTTACAAACATTCAAATGTGAAATTTAAAATTTATTACATCACATCATATTTAAAAGTCTATTATTATAATGATAAAAATAAAATTTACAAGTCTTCATCACTTGTACATTTTTTCCTTTCCTTTGGTAGACGAAGGTTCACCTACCTTCTCTTCTTTAACTGCAATGAGTTTATAACTATGCAAGAGTGAGCAAAACAATTGCTCACTGGATATAATATGGAATCAACTAGAGTATAACAATAATACCTGTCGAAATAAGCTCATTAAAAGTGAATAGTACTCTATCAATAATAATCAGAAACTGAAATCCCAAAATATGGAAAATATACATCACTGAGGGTCGCAAGACCATGAACTACGTCCACAGTTGCAAGTAATCTTTCAACTCCAACTTTAACAGTCATAGGACTATAAGGACCTCGTACTTAGGGGGATCAACACTTCGTACAATGTATTGTGCACAAACATTTTAAAGCTATGCGTAAGTTAACCCCTAATCATAATAATAGGGTTGTTCATCTCAGTATTTAGAGTACAAGTCCGCACCAAAGGAAGTTTGGTTCGGATAAGCTTTCAAGGTAATTTGGAATTCAACGAAAATCAACTAAGGAGTAGTTGAATAAAACCAATAACACTATACTATAGAATAATCGTGATTGAATCAATCATAGTAGACTAAAGTCATGCTTTAGGAATAATCTAATAGCATACAATTTGAATAACTATAGCATACCTTGCTTGAACAATACTAAGCTAATGTTAATTAGAATTGAACACTAAGCATGCACAACAATTTGAACGATAGAAATGATCAACATTAGTATATATAGTTGTGCATGCTAAACAACAAGTTAAATACAAGAATAACTTGCTCCAGAATAACTTACATCATTATATTGTAATCGAATTGAAAATAGTAATTGAATTAACAAGATAATAGATTAGAAAACTTGCCTTGTTCATAGATTAAACCGACCAATTTGAATCACAATATCATATATACATATGTCATCATGACATAGTTAGTTATTATCACATAACTAATACATTCATCATGTAGGTTTGATTATTTAATCACATAATCAAGTTATAACACAAGTTAATTTTTTTAATAACATAATTATTCATAGTATAGAAATACTAAAATCAATATTTTATAGTCTTACTATCATCACATAACTTTTCTTAAAATTTCGTGTACAAAAAGTATACTGTCAGACCATTCTGCTAACTCGCGCCGCGGCGCCATAATTTACACTGTGGGTCACGCTGCGGCGTGAGGATGGCGCTGCGGCGTGGTGAATAAACTACGAAGCCACGCTGTGGCGTAGCTATGGTGCTGCGGCACCAAGAACGTACTGCTGGGCCGCGGCGCGGCGCGAAACTGCAGTTTTGACTGACAGCTTCGGCAACAGTACAAGAAAAAGCCAATTTGGCCTACAAGCTCGTTTCTAACAGACTAATTCACATGTAATTCATACAAAAACTTCTTGTAAACATAATTTAAGAACTTCTAACATGCTTCTGCCCATACAACAACATAAACAACGAATTTAAAACATCTAATTTCACTGTTTTTGATAAAAACTCACTTTTTTAATATTTCAATGAATATCAACACTGTAAATTTTGTTTTTCAACTAAAATAATTAATTCAAAGTATCTTTATAAATAATTATACATACTCTATTAAATTAGATGATCAATTTATCAACTAAACAACTAATTAACCCTCAATTTCTACTTTAAATTAACCCATACTCATTCACAAAAAAAACTATATGTAAAAAGGTTTTCTTCACAAACTACATACATAACAACAATACATTAACTATAACTTATGAAAATTATTTTAACATCACTAGTATGTCATATAAAGCCACATAGCAACAACAATTCATGCTTACACAAGAATTCTACAGAGAATTTGGGAAGAGAAAAACTAAACTTTTAAAACTAAAAAGAATAGGAGAAATACCTTGAAGAAGATGATGATGACTATTCCTTTCTATTCTCAAGCTTCTTCTTCTCTAATCTCTAGCCTTTCTTCCTCTCTTCTTTTCTTCTTCTCTTCTTCTTCCTCTGAGTTTTTCTTTTCTTCTCTCTAACCTCTTTCCTCTATTCTTACGTCTTATGATATAACGTATAAGATATAATATATATTTATTGTATGATATAAATATAAAACATATAACTGATATCAATTATTTGAGTTTTGAAAATCAAAAGCCATAAGGCTTGTTTGGCTAACCACTAAAAATATAATTAATTAATCCTTATGCCTTGTTTGGTAAAACACAATTATATTAAAGACTTAATAGGCATTAGGCCTTGTTTGGCAAAACTGAATTAAACTCTTGTAATTTATTTTAATAACTCATTTACAGCAAGGTTATGTGTCACACTTCTAATAAATTAAATAATCAATTCAAATATTAATCTATTAAATTAGTGTCACACATAAATCATTATCACATAATTATAATTTTTTTTATAATTTTATTCAACCAACTAACACTTTATTTTAATCATAAATTCCAATTAAAATATTATAATTCATTTAATCATTATTAGCTCTTTAACTTACTTATTAAATTAAATTAATATATAATCTCATAGCAATTAATTTTCTTAGCTCCTTAATTATTTATTCAACAAATAATTAACTAAACCACATCAACTCAATTTGTCATTAAATACATATATAATTCAATAAATATTTAATATTACAAATAAATATTTAATATTTAATTATTTATTCAACAAATAAATATATCCATTAAATACTTATATAAATCAATAATTATTTAATATTACACTTTAAAATTCTAGAATATTGCAGAACTAGTGTTGAAGGCTAAGATTAGGCAGAGACCTAAGTTTGGGGGAAGATATGGGATTTATCTGTTTAAAAAACGATGATAAAAAAAGAATAAAAAGAAAAAAATGATGAAAAAGAATAATGAATAAACACTGTGACTAGTTTAGTTCTGTGGCTTTTATTACTTGAATAAGTACGCCCTAGGGGATGTCTCTACACCCAGCGCCCTAAAGTCATCTGGTTTGAGAGTCGTTGGCCGAAAGCTCACTAATGGGTAGCACTGAAAAGCCTAAGAGAACTAGACATTTCACAGTCATGTGTAAGTAGAAATACGGGAAAAAGAGCGAAATGCCCCCGTAATTAAATAAAGGTAGAAAAAATATCTCATATTAACTTCTAATTTTGTATTTGCTGAGTTTTAGCTGGATCTTTGCTTGTTTACAGACTTCTTTATGTTTAAATTGTGTTTTCCTTTAAATAAGCATATTATGTTATATATTTGATTTATAGTCGGTTTTCATGTTTGTTGAGCACACACACACACTACGTCAGTGATAACATGTGTTGATTTGGAGATTGATATGAGATTGTTGATGTGTCTTGGTGAGATTTACTGTTCATGTCTATTGTAAATTCTCTGAGGCAATCTGGTTAAACTTTATATTGTTTGAC
Source organism: Panax notoginseng (assembly GCA_016801055.1). Classification (NCBI taxonomy): domain Eukaryota; kingdom Viridiplantae; phylum Streptophyta; class Magnoliopsida; order Apiales; family Araliaceae; genus Panax; species Panax notoginseng. The sequence continues at coordinate 187,530,262 of CM029014.1, forward strand.
AGTTGGATTCGTAAGCATATAGGTAGTTTGCATGTGCACTGTGTTGTGCTTGAGGACAAGCACTATCTATGTTTGGGGGTATTTGATGAGTGGGTTTCATACATACGATTAGGATATTTTTTCAGACTTAAACAATTACTATTTCATATTGCTTTAGTATTGTTTTATGTGTTGTATTGTGTTCATATTGCAGGGTTAGTTTAAGATGGCTAAAACAAGAATTGGAAGAAAAGAAAGGCAAAGTTAGAATTTTCAAGAAATATATCCGCTGGGGCGGGGGTACACGTGTCAGAAATTATTTTAAACACCCGTCGAGGCGTGCTTCCTCTGTGACGCCCCCAAATTCACTACATTCCCTGTAGCAGATTTGGTGCTCACATAAATATTCCATAAGATAATAATTCCTATAAATCCAAGATTCACATTACTCATATCAGATAGTAGTTCCAATCAGAACAATTATTGTATTTGAGTACCCTCACTTGGATGTACATGTTTAGTATCTTGCAAATATTTCTTCCATATCAATAATTCATATCTATCTAACATTCATAGTATTAATGGTAGGGTTCTTGGAACTGAGAGGCGCTACCTCAGTGCATCAGAGAATTCCCAATGTCTGTTAATACTATCATTCAGATGTATAGTTCATATTAATACTGTACTCTTTTCTAATGCATTTAGAAATGTAAAACTAAACACTGGAAACTAATAATACATTACACAACTTAATACACAATTACATAGATTCAAAGTGTATTTACCTATTACATTATAGACCTTAAAAAGGATAACCATGTCTTAAACCTTTCTATCCACAAATAATGAAGCTGTCAGGTACATCATTTCTATCTCCAAATGAAAAATATTTGCAAGGATGAGCTACAGAAAGCTCAACAAATTTTGAACAAGTAACAATATTATACCCACATCAAATCTAGATTGAATGAACATAGAGTTCAGAGTTTTTTTACATATATATACTGAAGTTTATATGCCAAACCCCGTACATTATGAGTTTATGTCAGTCTTATAGACTTAGCAACCCGAGTTGATTCGTTCAACCAAATAACCTAGGAGTATGTATATCATCCTACCTTAATAACCCCCGGTCATTGCTATAAATGCCGGTACATGGAACCCGGTCAGCCTGTTACTGTCGGTCATAATAGTGTCAGTATATATGTTTGTACCAAATATCATTAGTTTCTCACAATCTATGCTTTGATATCAAATCAAACGCATTTTTTTACATAAACAATAGCTCATATGTCTTGGTTATATTTGAACAATAAATCATAACCTTTTTAACAACATAAATCATGAACACTGTATATCACAAGATCATATCTGATAAATAGAAAACTTGTATTTGAAATATAAAATTTTCATAGAGTGTAGAAAAACTTGTCTGCTCGAAGTTCAACTATTATATGCTATTCAAAACTGTCTACGCAGCCTAAATATGTTCATTGCAGTAATTAGAAACAATAACAGTTGATATCTAATTAATTTATTAGTGTCTGGGTTGTATTCGATATCTTTTCGGTGTTTTATAGTTTGATCGGATAATTATCGAATTATTTTTCTAGTAAACTTTGTTTAAGAGTTTAAATATTACTTTATAATAATTTCTAAAAGCTTAACACAATTTCTCAATGATTAGTATTAATTTTAATTAATTTATTATTAATCAAAATGATTTTAAAATCATTAATATTATTTTTAAGTAATTAATAATCATTCATAATAATTTTTAAACCATCAATATTATTTTCAAATAATTTACTATTATTGATAATGATTTTTAAATCATTAGTTTCATTTTTAAATAATTTATTATTATTTAAAATGATTTATTACTATTATTAACTAATTTATTATTAATTAAAATGATTTTAAAAATCATTATTAATTATTCATAATAATATTTAAATCATTAATATTATTTTAAAATAATTTATTATTAATGATAATGATATTTAATTCATTAATATCAATTTTTTATAATTTATTATCATATATTATGATTTTTAAAACATTAATATTATTTTTATCCAATTTATTTAATAAAAATATTAAATTTTTTTTATTATCATTAATATTTAACTAAATTAAATATTAATGAAATTTTATGTCAAAATATTAAAAATTATTTATTATAACTAAAAATGTATTTTAGAAATTAATTATTAATTAATAATAATTATTTAGTATTTATTTGTATTATTTATATTATTTTTAAACTAAAGTGTCACTAAAAGACCTTATAGCGACATAAACTGTCGGCCTTGGTGTTCTTCATCAACTGAAGAACACTAAAGTCAACGCCTAGGAGGTGAGTTTGACTGGATCTAATTCCTAACTGAAAGAGTTTTTGGTCATGAAAGTGGTTCAATGGTGTAGTACTAATGTAGCACTATAGACATAAAATAAGTTGGTGATCTAATTTCATCATATCAACAAGCTATAGGTGGTCAAAGTATCCATCAAGGCCTGATCTTGAGTTTCTGGGTTACCCAGAAACTCGATCAGTCTCATTCACCCTACTTTAAAGTCTAATATCTTGGATTCTAGGCATTAGGTAAGTGTTACAGTGTAACAATCATATAGTATATGTGTCATACTACAACATTACAACACTTAAAGTGTCATAGCAACATCAGAGGATCAAAATCTAAGCTAGTCAAACCGACTGTCAGGCACGGTTCTAAAGTTTTCTGCAGAAAACTGGGTTTGCAGTTCGGGAACTCACTTTTGATCACTCATATCTTTCACTCAGTTGGTGTAATGGCTAGTCAGTTGTCATGGACATGTAGTCCATATGTTTGTTTACAAAAGTGTTACACTTAGGGGTCCTATAACTACCACCGTTGAAAGATCTAAGGTGTCAAAAGGCTTGTCAGACACTGTTCTTGATGTTCTAGGTTTTCAAGAAAATTTTTTGTGACTGGTCAACGGGTTTTGACCTTAAATAAATTGCAATCCTTACATGTTTTGGTTCTTATTTCACTTCTATAACACTAACCTCATGTCATAGTATAAGAACAATACACTTAACAATTTAAAAAACTAACAAATTCGAATCTAAAAGGCCTGACATTCGACTGTCAGACATGAGTTTTAGGGTTCTTGACTGCTTTCTCAAAACTTCATTTTTATGCATTTAAAAGTTATGGATTCACGTTTAAGCAACCCATATCACTAAATAACATGTTATTTAACATATCTAAACACTAAATCATAAATTTTAACCTAGCTTTAAGGATCTAGGGTTAGGGTTAGGGTTAAGGTTCTTACCTTTTAAAGCAAATTTTGAAATTCTTCTCTATGATTGTGATCTAGGCTTGCTGTGGGCTAATTGAGGATTACAAAATGAGATATTGAGGTATAGAATTTGTGATCTTAGAGAAGAGAGGTATATCTACACATAGACATTTAAAGTAAGGATTAAAAGGGGTTTTAATCCATCACAAGCTTGATTCAATGAATCCAATTGTTGCTCGGTGTCATGTTGTAACTGGTGAGGCTTTTTTAACACATGTTGCAAATCCCCCAAGTGATGAGTCATAGATTTGATCTTATCATAAAAAATTGGAAGAGAAAGGGTATTTTTGTAATTTCCTCTAAACTAAGGGTATTTTTGTAATTTCCTTATTAACTCTGAGGGTAAATTGGTCACTTGTGTTGTGGATTTAAACACATGGGCAATCTTGGGTGATGAGTCACGAAGATTTGTATCTATCTTTTGTTAAAAGAAAAGTTCAAGGGCATTCTGGTCTTTTTACCCTTACTAAGGGTAATTTTGTAATTTCTCGATTATCTCTAGGGTTATTTTCGTCTTTTCACATGCTTCCCTTACATATTAAAACCTTAGGGTTTATTAATTAGTATTAGGATTTCCTAATTAGAATTTAGAGTTTCTAAATTGAAATTAAGGTTTACCAATTAGGGTTTGATATGCAGGGTAAGGGTTTCCTAATCCTCAATTTGATTTCCTTGATAAAATTTTCATACTTATTCCTATATAATCATACCTAGTATTGAATACATAATTATCAGTATATTAAGTCACAACTCCTTATTTATAACCTTTATTAGGGTTAAGGTTTCTTATCAAGACTTAGGGTTAACAAATCTAGAATTAGGATCTCCTAATCAACATTAGGGTTTCCTAATTGATCATTAGGGTTTACAATCAAAACAGTATTTCCATATGGCGCCGTTGAATTATTTAGCCAAAATCTGACATAAACCTTCAAAGTAAATGGACAACGCTTAAAGCATTATTTGGGTGGTCACCTTGATCACCAGGCAACCTCAATTACTCTTGCTGATTCACCATGAAATAGGAAGTAGTCAGGCTGAAAGACTCAAAATCAAGCACTTACTGGGAGGCAACCTATATTTTTATGTTATTTCAGTATTTAGTTTGCAATTGTGCAATTTAGTAGATTAGTTATCAGTGTCAATACTTAGTTGTAAATTTTTTTTTGGCAATTAATAGGATTGTTTATTAGATAGTTAGTTAGTTAGTCGATTTGCACTAATAAAAGCTTTCGTGCTCATTCTCCATAATACTCGTTCTTATTTTGGTCTATATATGATTTCAGGTGGTGAGGCTTAGACTAATGGAGGAAATTGCCTACAAAAGATGGTAACATGAAGTTACAAGAAATTGAAAGGGAGTTCATTGCATAATGCGCATGCCGAGCACATCAAAAGAAGAAGAATTTTTTTTTTTGGCAGTTTATAACACCCGCCCCGGTAGGCATTATTGACCTAAGAACACACGCCCCGACGGGTTATGACCTTAAATAACTTGCAATCCTTACATGTTTTGGTTATGATTTCACTTCTATAACACTAACCTCATGTCATAGTATAAGAACAATACACTTAACAATTTAAACAACTAACAAATTCGAATCTAAAAGGCCTGACATTCGACTGTTAGATATGATTTTTAGGGTTCTTGACTGCTTTCTCAAAACTTCATTTTTATGCATTTAAAAGTTATGGATTCATTTTTAAGCAACCCAGATCACTAAATAACATGTTATTTAACATATCTAAACACTAAATCATAAATTTAACATAGCTTTAAGGATCTAGGGTTAGGGTTAGGGTTAAGGTTCTTACCTTTTAAAGCAAACTTTGAAATTCTTCTCTATGATTGTGATCTAGGCTTGCTGTGGGCTAATTGAGGATTACAAAATGAGATATTTGAGGTATAGAATTTGTGATCTTAGAGAAGAGAGGTATATCTACACATAGACATTTAAAGTAAGGATTAAAAGGGGTTTTAATCCATCACAAGCTTGATTCAATGAATCCAATTGTTGCTCGGTGTCATGTTGTAACTGGTGAGGCTTTTTTAACACATGTTGAAAATCCCCCAAGTGATGAGTCATAGATTTGATCTTATCATCAAAAATTGGAAGAGAAAGGGTAATTTGGTAATTTCCTCTAAACTAAGGGTATTTTCTTAATTTCCTTATTAACTTTGAGGGTAAATTGGTCACTTGTGTTGTGGATTTAAACACATGGGCAATCTTGGGTGATGAGTCACGAAGATTTGTATCTATCTTTTGTTAAAAGAAAAGTTCAAGGGCATTTTGGTCTTTTCACCTTTACTAAGGGTAATTTTGTAATTCCTCGATTATCTCTAGGGTTATTTGGGTCTTTTCACATGCTTCCCTTAAATATTAAAACCTTAGGGTTTATTAATTAGTATTAGGATTTCCTAATTAGAATTTAGAGTTTCTAAATTGACATTAGGGTTTACCAATTAGAGTTTGATATGTAGGGTAAGGGTTTCCTAATCCTCAATTTAATTTCCTCGATAAAATATTCATACTTATTCCTATATAATCATACCTAGTATTGAATACATATTTATCAGTATATTAAGTCACAACTCCCTATTTATAACCTTTATTAAGGTTAAGGTTTCTGATCAAGACTTAGGGTTAACAAGTCTAGAATTAGGATCTCCTAATCAACATTAGGGTTTCCTAATTGATCATTAGGGTTTGCAATTAAAATAGTATTTCCATATGGCGTCGTTGAATTATTTAGCCGAAATTTGACATAAACCTTCAAAGTAAATGGACAACGCTTAAAGCATTATTTGGGTGGTCACCTTGATCACCAGGCAACCTCAATTACTCTTGCTGATTCGCCATGAAACAGGAAGTAGTCAGGCTGAAAGACTCAAAATCAAGCGCTTACTGGGAGGCAACCCATATTTTTACGTTATTTCAGTATTTAGTTTGCAATTGTGCAATTTAGTAGAATATTTATCAGTGTCAATACTTAGTTGTATTTTTTTTTGGCAATTTATAGGATTGTTTATTAGATAGTTAGTTAGTTAGTCGATTTGCACTAATAAAAGCTTTCTTGCTCATTCTCCATAATACTCGTTCTTATTTTGGTCTATGTATGATTTCAGGTGGTGAGGCTTAGGCTAATGGAGGAAATTGCATACAAAAGATGGTAACATGAAGTTACAAGAAATTTAAAGAGAGTTCATTGCATAATGCGCGTGCCGAGTACATCAAAAGAAGAAGAATTTTTTTTGGTAGTTTATAACACCCGCCCCGGCAGGCATTATTGACCTAAAAACACATGCCTCGACGGGGGTGCTCTCTCTACACTACAAAACTCTCGCCCCGACGGGGGTGCCCTCTGTCAAGGCCCGCACCGACGGTAACACGTAAAACAATTTTTTTAAAACCCCAATCCAGTCAACTTTCTCCATTCCAATCACAAACAAATGACTCCAAACCCACGATTTCACCCCTTTACTCCCATTCTCCCCCATTTTCGACCCACAACCTCTCCTATACACAACCTACTTCAAATTTCAATAATCATCTCCAATTTGGGTATCTCTTCAAAATCTAGAGTTTTAATATCTTTGTCAAGCATTCAAGCAACAAGGGACTGGAATTGGGATGTGAAAAGCTTGGAAAGCATCCCCAACAAGCAACAACACAAAATATAAACTTGGGTAAGCATTTAAATTTGGGTACTATTTTCAATTGGGGTGAAAATTGAGTTTGGGGGTAGTTATTGGAAACTATTCTTCATACCTATACCAACAGTTTGATAAAATGCCTCAACAGATAAGTTTTGGGGAATTGATTAGATTGAAACACAATGGCTCCAAAAACGCCAATGAAGAGATAAAGGGGCGAGGGCTCGTCGCCTCCAGTGAGGAATTTTGATAAGAGGAAGTTTATGAGTGCCACGATGGCGAACAAAATTAACTATTTGGCCACAAAAGCAATAACATTGGAGTGAGGATTGAGGCCCGAGTCTTTTGATGGGCATATGAGGAGACAAATACATGAACAATGTGACACCCCTAAATTCAGGTACTTGAAACTCGTATTTGGTGCTACATGATAACATTCATTCAAACTACTTATGTATTAATTAATCAAAAATATTATATCAAAGTTATCTACCTCCCCAGAGTCGAGAACCTTTAGGTCATACATTACATAATAATAAGTAACTTATCAAAAGTACAGTTATTACAAGTAACATTAAACAGTCTAATTCTTCAACTTGCCCTTCCCCTTGTCTTTGCCGGAACCTTCATGTTGATCTAGCTTTAACTAAAATCAATTAAATTTAAAGCAAGAATGAGCATTTAATTGCCCAACAAGTAATATCAAGTAGTAAATATTAGCTAAAAGAGTTAAATATTTTCTTTGAACTACACTTCTACAATGTGATAATAGTTATGAAGTAAACTGAACAATACTGAACAACATAACCAAAAACTTATATTTTTGAAACTACGTACTGACTATAAATGGAGATCAGTCGATAGACTATGAACTTTTATTTTCAATGTTTGAAAAGGTTATACAGAAATTCATCTGCAAACCGTCATGACTTACGAGCACGGAGGGTAATCAGCCCGGTATGCCCTGTATTGATTAACACTAAATTTTACAATGATATTTTCGTTCATCATATCTGCCTTGGGCGCACAAAAGTTTTCCATGTTCGGGATGTTCATACTCTGTCTGGAATTCGAAACAAAACAATTCAGTCGGATGACAATAATGTTCTATCATGTTCAACGATACTTTTTAATCTAGGTCTCGCCGAGTCAAATCGCTTAGACATGTTTTAAATTAATGTATACATACCGGAAACCAATCAGTATGTATTAATAAATGTTCAAATATAACAATTATCCAAGTGAGGACACTTGTATAACCAACTTAACTATCAATAAACATGATATATCTTGATCATACAGTAATACTACACTGGTAAACAATGAACAAATATATTTCGAGAACTTGTATGAATACAAAGGTTTGGATGCATAATCAATAATAATAGAGTTAAGAAACTGGTACAACAATAATATAATTCAAAAACTTGCTTACACATGTCCATTTCATAAAGTAAATGCGAAGGTAGGATACTTGCCTGATTTGCTGCTTACAGCTACACGACTTAGTTCTATCCTTTATATAAAGACCTATCAGTTTTAAGATTATTCGTTTGATTAGAATAATACATCGTAACACATAGTACTGATATTTACAGTCATCACATTAACTTAAACACATTGTCACCTATTTATATCAATCATTGGAACATAAACAACCACCTATGAAGTCAAACTATCTAGGTCCGGATCAATTTCGGAAGCAATTCGATGTACCGACGGCTTTATCTGATAATTATTGAGTTTACTTTATATTAAACTCTAATCTATAGCTTCAATATTATTTTAAATAATTTAAATATCAGTCATAATATTTTTAAGTGACTTATAATAATTTTTAAATAATTATTATCATTTATCATGATTTTTCAATCATTAAAATCATTTTTAAATAATTTAAATACTAAATAATCTTATTATCATTAATATTTAAATAATATTAAAATATTAATGAAATACTTTCCATAATATTAAAGTTATTTATAATAACTCAAAATATTTTTAAAATATTTTTATTCCCCCTTAAATGATTTTTAAAACATTTAAAATCATTTAAAATCATTTTTAAATCATTACCATTAATATTTAAATATTAATTTATTATTCATCAAAATATTAAAAGTCATTTATTATTACTCAAAATATTTTTAAGTCATTTTTACCCTTTTAAATGATTTTTAAATCGATAAAACTATTTTTAAACTATTTATTTATTATAATTATTAAATAAATCTAATATCATTAATATTAAATTATTAATGAAATTTGTCGTAAAATATTAAAAGTTATGTTTTATAACTTAAAATATTTTTAAAAACTTTATTATCATTTAAAATAATTTTTAATATAAGAAAATCATTTTTAACTAATTTATTTAATACATTTATTAAATAAATTTAATATCATTATTATTCAAATAAATAATAATATTTATGAAAAATATGTCAAATTATTAAAAGTTAATTTTTATAACATAAAATAATTTTTAAAACTAATTTTGGAATTTTTAGAAATAAATTTATATTTTAAAATAATCTTTGAAAATTAAAATAATTAATATTAATAAAACTGTTGCTATAGCCTTTTGCGACAAAAACTATCGCCTAATATGTTCTTGAGCCTCGAGAACATTCATAAACAGTTCCTTGGTGCCATGTTTGACCAACCTTAATTGTCAGATCATGATGTTTCTTGGCAAGTTTAAGGATAGATCATATAGTATAGATATAACACTACACGATCCAACAATAAACAAGGTCATAACACAACTCAGATGCAAGTTCTAAAGGCCTAAACTAGCTGTCAGACATGTCTGGGTTTTCTGGGTTACCCAGAAACCCAGACAGTCTCGAGTGGTTACTTTGTAGCTCACTTAATCATGGTTTCTGGCCAATGTTTTGGTGTCCTAATGGTTTCAGTTTGTAGTCTATATGTCAAGGAAGAGATCTATTACACTAAGTCAGTCCAACTACATCAACCTCACAAAATCCAAGCCGGTCAAACCATGACAGAACTCGTGTTCTTAAGTTTTCTGGGTTACCTAGAAAACATCTTTCGTGATCATTCATGCTACTTTGACCGTCCACTATATTAATCCTGTTTAACTTTTATATGATCTAAAGGCACAAGTATGTAGTCCATATAACATACTATAACATGGATACAACAACAAAAACAAATCAACAAACACCTGACAGATCTATGCACTTGAACTTGTTATTAGAGCTTTCTGGGTAAAAATCTGGGTTACCCAGAAACATAAAGTCATGGCCGGTCAACGTACTTTGACCATCCATAACTTGAAATCTATACAAGATATAAGCATGATTCCAGTTCCAGATCAAAGCCCTCATATCATGCTACAAATCTAATACACAAAACAAGCAAAAACATAAACAGATCTAGATCTGTGGCCTCTGACATTCGGTTGTCAGGCCATAAATCTAGGGTTCTTGACAGTTTTGGAAAACTTGATTTTTGAGCATATATTTTGATGTTATGGATATATGATGTAACATCATAGATCACTAAATAACATTTTATAACATATGTTTAAACACAAAAACACAAGATCTAACATAGCATACAAGATTAAAGTTTGGGTTTAGGGTTATACCTTTCTTTGAACAAAGCTTGAATCTTGGCTACCTAACTGATATTGGTGTTCTAAGGGATTGATTGGGGACTGATCCACTAATGTATTTCGTAGGTTTGAGTTTGAGAGAGTTTGGTTGTGAGTAAGTTGAACAAATGAGCTAGATAATGAATTTTCTCTCTCTTTAATTCTTATATCTCTATGATGCAATGTATTTGATATGCAAGGTGGCATAGATGGCTGATAATGTGGAGATTTGTGGCACATGGGAGATATCTAGAGTTGGTAAGCTCAATAATATGGCAAGATTTGCACTCCACCTATTAAAGAATACAAAAATGGGCACTTAGGTCATTTTGCTCACAAATTTAAAGGCATTCTTGTAATCTTAACCCAACCCTTAGGTTTTGACCCTAAGAGTTTGACCCTTAGGGTTTAACCCTTAGGTTTTACAAATTGATTCTTTAGGATTTCTAATTAGGGTTCAAAAATGAAAATTTAGGTTTTCTAAATTGGAAATTAGGATTTCCTAATCATATTAGGTTTTCTAATTAATTAGAACTTGCCAATTAGGATTATGGTTTCCTAATTAACATTAAGGTTTCAAACTTAGTCGATTAGGGTTTCTAACTAATCCCTAATTTATTAAGCAATTAGGTTTTCTAATTTTTCAAATAAGATTTTTAATAATTAGGGTTTCCCTAATTAGGTTTATAATTAATAATGCTTATCATTAATCACGTAAGTACAATTACTTATCAGTCTTAATTTCCTATTTGAATTTCAAATTAGGGTTTAGCAATTTGTCATTAGGGTTTTCTAATGCTATGCTAAAACTAATCAACAATAATCATTACACACATACCGAACATACTTATATCACTGAAATACAATTAATATATTATTAATATTCAAGTTCCTTATTCAAAATCCAAAATTAGGGTTTTGAACCATATCCGACTCAACTTTCATTCTAAGTCAACTTATAAAAATTAAATTAACTATCTTGCTAAATCCATATCGCATATATTTCAAAATATTTTTACTGAAACCAATACTCATAATAATTAATAAAATAAAGTAAAATAAAAAATTTATTTGTAAAAATATAGATATAATTTGTTTGAAAATTCCCGGTCTTTACATTCTCCCCTCCTTATAAAGATTCCGTCCCCGGAATCACCATTACCTTACACCTAATATTAATGTTTTATCTTTAAATCTTTATTTAATAAACTTTTATTGAATTACTATACTCTCCCCTCCTTATAAGATTTCGGGTTACGAATCAGGAACTCAAATTCCTCCTTCAAAAATCCTTTTATTAATAAATTATTATATATGGATCTTTTCCAAAAATTATGTTTCTTAAGCCTATATTCAAGGATTCCTAATGTAAACATACTTAATTAACAAACATGCGGTAAGAAAATAGGGTTCATACCTGGAACTCCATCATCAGCTGCTACCGTATCATGAACTGTCATGTTGAAGATCCTTACGGTTGTGTTAGTTTGTTTGTTGAAGTTGGTCCAATTATTGCTAAGGTTCCGCTGCGTTTCCCCATATTCATACTTCCCCCATCCATTCTCCTTTTCGGACAATCTTTCACCTTATGCTCCGTTGATCAACACACGAAACACCCACTATTCATTCTTGGATTGTGGCAGTTAGGAGAGATATGTCCCTACTGCCCACACTTGTAGCACATAAACATTCCCTTCAAACACTCACCCGAGTGATTCTTCAGTAATTCCCACACTGCACAACCTGTTTCTTTACACCTCCTTGCCTATTATCCGCATTTCCAGATTTGTCTCCTTTTCTTTTCACACTCCTACTCTCACTACTTTCTTCCACCTTTACAACTCCCTCAACCTTCACCTTGCTTTTCCTCTCCTTATTGAGAGACTCATGGCCTCACTTCCCTCTTTGGCTATAATAGCCTTTTCTAAAAGTGCTGGAAAAGTACTAATCTGTAATACTGCCACCTTATTGTAGAGCCAGGCTTTTAAGCCCAGCTTAAACCTCCTTGCCTTCTTTGCCTCCGTATCAACTTCGTGTGGAGCGAACCTAGCTAATTCATTAAATTTTGTGGCGTACTCCGAGACTGTCATGTTTTCCTGCTTCAACTCCAAAAACTTAACCTCCATCCTAGCCTGCATACTAGACGAGAAATAATTCTCAAAGAACAGTGTCTTAAACCTAGTTTATGTTGCCACTCTTTCTCCAACTCTTATTTGATTAGCCTCCCACCAAAAATTCACCTCCCCTTTCATCATATAGGTGGCAAAAGCCGTCTTTTGCCCCTCAACTACCCTAGCAATCACAAACACTTTTTCTATCTCCTTTACCTAAGTTTGGGCTTCTATCGGGTCAGTTGTACCTCCAAATTCTGGCGGTCCTACTACTTTGAAGTCCTTAAAATTTGTCAATCGATTGTCAGGCTGATTCCTCGCGGTTGGCATTCCATGCTCCATAGCTTGAGCTACCAGATTCGTAAAATTCTACATTAGGTCTGGTTGTCCTCCAGCATTATTAACAGATTCTTCTGCTCTTTGGTTTAGATTTTATCTTCTTGACGACATTATCTGATTAAATAAAATCATAAATAATTCTTTATTGACTTACATTCTATGTCCTATCATATAAGTTTAACATATAACGCGTAATTTCAAACTCAAATAATCATGTACGCAAAATATTATTCATTCAACTAATTCATAGCGTTTTACATCATATAGCATATATCTCTATAAAATTCGCTATCCCTTTGTGACCACAAAAGAATCGCTACTACACTTATACAAAAGTTGAGAACATTATATTACTCATACATACTTATCATATACACATCATACATATTCGACTAACTACTTATTTCCTACTCCTTTTTCTATTCTTGGACAACCTTTCGCCTGATGACCTTCCACCCCACAAATAAAATATACACCTTGCTTCGGATTGGGACAATGAGGAGAGATATGTCCCTCATGTCCACAATTATAACAAACATTTTCCCCTTTCTTACATAAGCCTTCATGTTTCTTTTTACAGTTTGTACACTTTTCTATTTTGCTAAAGTTCCCTTGGTTATTATCGAAATTTCCTAAATCGCGATCGTTCATTTTTCTTTTCCCCTTCTAGCTTGGAGTTGCACACGATTTGTTATTTTTGGTTCTATATGATCAATTTGGATTTTAAGCTTATCTTGTTCTTCCATTGTTTTGATTAACGCCTTTCGTAATTGACTATTCAATAAGTTTTCTATTTCCCACAACCTTTCTAGAGAAGAAACCTTGTTCCTTAGATTCTTCACTTCCGCTGATGCTTGGTCAGCTCTAACTTTTGTGTCTGAATTACTATCTGTTAGTACTACCGTTTCTGGATCTGGTACTACATTTTCCAATATAATCACCTCATCAAGGTTGCTTTCAATATGAGCCTCTATTTTAGCTATTAGCTTTGATATTGGTTCAGTTACGGAGATGTGTTCATTCTTTAAAATTTGAGAGTATCCTAATCCTTTTCTACCTGACATCTACACAAAAATTATCTTGATAAGAATATAATAGATATTATACACACACAACAAATAATAGTTTTATATATGTAACTTTTATTTCGTTTTACGATGAATTTATTTAATTCATCTCTTTTTTAAACTCTATTTGAGTTATTTGTATTTTTAACGTTTTCCTCTGTCCTAAGATTATAGCCTAAGGTACCCCACCTAAGGTTTCTAACCTAAAGCTTTGATACCAACTTGTGACGCCCCTAAATCCGGGTACTTGAAACACGTACTTGGTGCTACACGATAACATTCATTCAAACTACTTATGTATTAATTAATCAAAAATATTATATCAAAGTTATCTACCTCCCTAGAGTCGAGAACCTTTAGGTCATACATTATATAATAATAAGTAACTTATCAAAAGTACAGTTATTACAAGTAACATTAAACAGTCTAATTCTTCAACTTGCCCTTCCCCTTGTTTTTTCCAGAACCTTCAGGTCGATCTAGCTTAACTGAAAACATTTAAATTTAAAGCAAGAAATAGCATTTAATTACCCAGCAAGTAATATCAAGTAGTAAATATTAGCTGAAAGAGTTAAATGTTTTCTTTAAACTACACATCTACAACGAGACAGTAGTTATGAAGTAAACTGAACAATACTGAACAACATAACCAATAACTTATAATTTTGAAACTACGTACTGACTATAAATGGAGATCAGTCGATAGACTATGAACTTTTATTTTCAATGTTCAAAAAGGTTATACAAAAATTCATCCGTAAACCGTCATGACTTACGGGCACGGAGGGTGATCAGCCCGGTATGCCCTATATTGATCAACACTACATTTTAGAATGATATTTTCGTTCATCATATCTGCCTTGGGCACACAAAAGTTTCCCATGTTCGGGATGTTTATACTCAGTCTAGAATCTGAACCAAAATAATTCAGTCGGATGACAATAATGTTTAATCATGTTCAACGATACTTTTTAATCTAGGTCTAGCCGAGTCTAATAGCTTAGACAGGTTTTAAATTAATGTATACATATCGAAAACCAATCAGTATGTATGAATGGATGTTCAAATATAATAATTATCCAAGTGAGGACACTTGTATAACCAACTTAGCTATCAATAAATAAGATATATCTTAATCATACAGTAATACTACACTGGTAAACAATGAATGAATAGAGTTTGAGAACTTGCATGAAGACAAAGGTTTGGATACATAATCAATAATAATAGAGTTTAGAAACTGATACAACAATAATATAATTCAGAAACTTGCTTACGCATGTCCATTGCATAAAGTAAATGTAAATGTAGGATACTTACCTGATCTGCTGCTTACAGCTACACAACTTAGTTCTATCCTTTGTATAAAGACATATCAGTTATAAGATTATTCATTTGATTAGAATAATACATCGTAACACATAGTACTGCTATTTACAGTCATCACATTAACTTAAACACATTGTCACATACTTATATCAGTCATTGGAACATAAACAACCACTTATCAAGTTAAACTATCTATGTCCGGATCAATTTCGAAAGCAATTCGATGTACCGACGGCTTTATCGGATAATTATCGAGTTTGCTTTATATTAAACTCTAATATGTAGCTTCAATATTATTTTAAATAATTTAAATATCAGTCATAATATTTTTAAGTGACTTATAATAATTTTCAAATAATTATTATCATTTATCATGAATTTTCAATCATTAAAATAATTTTTAAAAAATTTAAATAATAAATAATCTTATTATCATTAATATTTAAATAATATTAAAATATTAATGAAATACTTGCCAAAATATTAAAGTTATTTATAATAACTCAAAATATTTTTAAAACATTTTCATTCCCCCTTAAATGATTTTTAAAACATTTAAAATTATTTTTAAATAATTACCATTAATATTTAAATATTAATTTATTATTCATCAAAATATTAAAAGTCATTTATTATTACTCAAAATATTTTTAAATCATTTATATTCTTTTAAATGATTTTTAAATCGATAAAACTATTTATTTAATATAATTATTAAATAAATCTAATATCATTAATATTAAATTATTAATGAAATTTATTATAAAATATTAAAAGTTATGTTTTATAACTTAAAATATTTTTAAATACTTTATTATCATTTAAAATAATTTTTAATATAATAAAATTATTTTTAACTAATTTATTTAATACATTTATTAAATAAATTTACTATAATTATTATTCAAATAAATAATAATATTTATGAAAAATATGTCAAATTATTAAAAGTTAATTTTTATAACTTAAAATAATTTTTAAAACTAATTTTGGAATTTTTAAAAATAATTTTTTTTAAATGATTTTTAGAAATTAAAATAATTAATATTAATAAAACTTTCACTATAGCCTTTAGCGACAGAAACTGTCGTCTAATGTGTTCTTGAGCCTCAAGAACATTCATAATCAGTTCCTTGGTGCTATGTTTGACCAACCTTAATTGTCAAATCATGATGTTTCTTAGCAAGTTAAAGGATAGATCATGTAGTATAGATGTAACACTACATGATCCAATAATAAACAAGGTCATAACACATGTAAGCACTCGAAATTTTCTGCATACCAGTTACTAACATTGCAGGAAGGCAGAATCGTCTTTCAGAGATAAACCTGGAAGACAGCTCAGCTCAATCCCGGAGATAACCCTGGGATACTCAGTATCACCATCTCAGAGATAAACCCGAGACGTCTAGCTCAGACCCGGATACCACCAGAAGTTTCAACCTCAACCCCGGCGACAAAACCGGGAGGTTCGGTTTCAACCTCGGAGATAACCCCGAGGAGTGCAGTGCCAATACCGGAAAACACACTGAAGAAGACAATGTCATCTCGGAGATAACCCCGAGATACTCAGTCTCAGCCCCGGACAACACCGGGAAAGATAATATCCACCTCGGAGATAACCCCGAGGCATACAGTTGCAGTTCCGGATATAACCCCGAAAATGCTTGTTTCAAAGCCATGCAAATAGCTTCAGAACACTCGACAAATGCCCCGAGGAACTCATGCCACAAGCCCGGAGATAACCCCGGGAAGTCAGGCACATCTTAGAAACAACCCTGAGGACGGTCAACACCTACAGCAGTCCAATCTCAGCGATAACCCTGAGCAACGACTGCTAACACAGTTCAAACCGAAGATAACCGTTATTTTGCCATCCCAATGCCACATCGCGCCATCTCAACAACAACATACATACATTCTACACAACAATGTCCCACAAGAACCAAGGAAGTTCAATCCCGAGTGACTATTGCGCAAGGCAACAGATAGAATTTGAAGCTTGAAGACCGGAGGGCATGAGCCCATCTTTCTGACTTCGTACAACCTCTAATCCCATGTGATTGCGTAACTCTCGACAACGGTGATCCGAAATAGGTCTTATACACCTCAATTGGATGTCCGGATTGAAGTTCTGAAAGTTCGAGCAGACATCACGTTGCACGCGTGCATGTATTTCGAGACGGTGGGACCCATGGAGCCCAGGGCACCCCGGGCAGCCGTAGGTACATCTGCGGCCCCTCTCTATAAATAGAGGGCTTGGGATAGCCATTTTGTAAAAGAAAAAGGCGCGGAAGCCCTGTCCAATTTGCTCTGTACACACCCTAAACTGAGTGCTTTCTCATTTTAAACACTTGTAAGCTCATATATAGCTACTTTTTACCGGTGGCAGCCGAGTGTTCATCCCTTTCAAGTTATTGAAGTCTTCTTTGGCAGCCCACTGTAAGCTTTCTTACACACTTTAGAGTCTTTCTCTTCATCTTTGCACAAATCGTTCTTCACGTTGAGGGTCGTGTTGCGTGTGTTTGCCCGGACTTCAGTCCGTGGCTTTTATTTCTGTTGTATATATATATATATATATATATATATATATATATATATATATATATATATATATATATATATGGACTAACATTATCGAGTTACGCCTCGATTGAGCCTAGACTTACGTCTGGAGCGTTTATTTGCTTTCGTATATATATATACATTTCGTCTCGCCTGGAGTTTACTTCGTGGCGGTTGACCGTTTTTACTGCTTTCTTTATGTTTTGTCTCGCCTGGAGTTTACTCCGTGGCGGTTGATCGCTTTTACAGCTTTATTTATATTTTTGATCTCCCATGGAGGTGCTTCGTGGTGGTTGATCATGTTAATATATATATATATATATATATATATATATATATATATATATATATATATATATATATATATATACGGTCCCGTTCAAGAGCATCCATCTTAAAGAGCAACCAGGCCTTAAATAACATCCACTTATCAAAACGACGTAGTTTTGGAGGGACGCGGTGGTATTTTTGTAAATACACAATGGCATTGTATTTACAAAAATGCCACCACGTCCCTCACGTATTTACAAAAATGCCACCGCGTCCCTCCAAAACTACGTCGTTTTGAGGTGGATGCTCTGGTTGCTCTTTAAGGTGGATGCTCTTGATCCTTACCGTATATATATATATATATATATATATATATATACAGCTTTTATATATATAACTGCTTATAGCTTTTATACAAACTATGTTATCATGTGAGCCTAGGAATCATGTGATCACAGATTCAGTTTACTAAATCTAGATTCGGTTCCCGTGATGGACATTTTCAGCTGTAAGCAGCTTGTAAATTATTCATAGTGTTTGGATTTCCTTAGATGATTTTCATGCCCATGAGGAATTCGGCACTGCTTTGTACATTATTTTCCTGAAGATGCTTCGCATCTCGAAAAATAAAAGCAATAAAGCCGAACATTTTAATAAAATGGAAGTGTAAAATGTCTCAATTACTATTGAGCATAAAAAACCTCTTTTACAAAACATCACTGCCATATCTTGTTTAAAACTGAATTTTTACATAAATTCAAACCCTGTGTATATCGGTGTGAACGAGGCCTCGCACTACTTCCAAATAACTGCACATTGACCCACACACACACGTACATTCATATAACAATTTCTTGAAAAGTGGCAGTCACCGTGGTAACACGGATGTTGGGGGGTGCCTAACACCTTCCCTCCGCATAAGCAAGTCCCCGGACCCTAATGAATCTCGGTTTCACAGACCCATTTAGCAGTGTCATATCACTAGGTCAATGTGCAAACCTTTTCTCGGTTGTGTTGGTACAACCAGTTAAAAAACCAACTGGCGACTCTTATAGTCCAATCGTCGACATATAAATGTCGGACCTTTTTCACTTGTTTTTTCCAACAAATCTCACCTAACATTAGAACACCAAAAAACAAGAACAAAAAGGGCAAATAAAAATTCCGACGTCGATAGGTGGAGACTCTGCTAGGGACACCAGTAAGAGGACTTAAGTCGCTATTTCAATCTTTTCAAAATTGTTATATGCTTGTGTGTGGATGTTGCATTTACATTTATGATGAATGTGTACGAATGTATATATTTTTTGCACTTAATGCTTTACACTATATCTGCTTGTGATATTAGTGCTTCACACATGTCATCCTTTTCATAAACGGTGAGACACGTTGTATCTGAATGTATGTTGTGTGGTTCCTCCACCAAGAGGCTATCCTGTCGGTGTTTGATTAATGGACTCGTAGGAAGACTAATTCCAACGAGGCTTAAGAAAGGCACCACCCAAATTCGCTCCAGTTGAAAGACTGTGACGCCCCCAAAATAGGTATACATCACCCATTCTGAGTCGCCAAATATATGGTACAGAAACAAATACAACTTCAGTAATACAATTGTCGTGCAGAATACGACAACACATATACTGTGAGTTTGAATACAAATATTATCTACTAGAGAGTATACAAACTCAAAAGGAGTCCTCATTACAATTATCACACTATTTCACATAATAGTGAGGACTACTAATGCAACCATCTGGACCGTCAATCCATTCCCCGACTAGTCCCAGCTATATTCTCATTTCCTGAAGAGAACAGTGAAAGAAAGGGTGAGCTCAACTAGCCCAGTAAGAAATATTATGACTAAGATAATGTACAACAAATTATCATTAGTCTTCAACAGGGAAAAATCTGATAAAATATAATAGACAACAAGTTTTAGATCAACAACTGCAGCGAAAAAAGCAATCCATTAGAAGGGTCAAGTAGAGCATAAAACCCACTATCTTCTATGATTTAAAAGATTTATCATCAATTTTATTGCTGAGATTCAACTTAATAAATAATTCACATCATCGAATCATCCCTGCACTACGGGCCAAAGATAATCGTATTTTCATCAACGGTCATGATCAAGCCATAAAATAATTCATCTTTCCACCCTTGGCCGAAGAGAATCCATGGCCATAATCATACCAAAAATTGTCCATCAATGCACTACTGGCTAATGAGAACTTTTATCACATCATTTGTAACATTACGGTCATGATTATACCGAATAATCCCTGGTCATAATCATACCAAGTCCATCTATGCACTAAAGGCCATAGATGACTTTCAACAGAATATAAACATGAGGATGATGACAATGATATAATAATTCAATTAAACAAGTTCAAGGATAAATTTTAAAGATTTATAATTTAATTTATCCAGAAATCAATAACGTCCAAATTGTCAACATGATACTACTTTGTGGAGTAAAATTCAAGAATAATAGTCAATTGGTCATGTTCATCTCAACACCTATTCATCTTTGTACTACGGGCCAAAGATATTCATCAGGTAATCATTCATCTTTGCACTACAGGCCAAAGATATTCAGTAATATCATCATTTAGGACTGAGGATGATGAAAAATATCTTAAAGAAAACGAATCCAGTGAGATAAAAGAATAAATATTAGGGATTCATATTACAATTTATCCAAGTTCAATAATACTCCGAAATAACCAATTTCGAAGCAGAATTCAAAAATAATAATCAAAACATGGATACAATCAAAGATAGTAACCATAATAGCCATCTTGGATAAAAAAAAGAAAATTTTATTTTTTGGTGAATAGTGTCGTATTCGTGAATAGTGTCGTATACGTGAATAGTATCATATACGTGAATAGTAACTCCGACACAAAAAGTTTCAAATTTGATAAAAAGTTCATATCAATATTTCAGCATAATGATATTGAAGAAAATAATATCATTTAAGAAGAAAATAACATCCCTTACCTCAGAATAACAGTACTTCTGACTAAATTTCGGATATAGTACTGACAGAAACTTGCACTGAATAGCAACTCTCAAAGTATCAAAATACTCACAAAATACGCTCGAGAATATAGAGAAAGAAAGAGAGAAAACTTATGAATTATGGTGTGATTTTCAATTCTAACTTAGCCCTCTATTTATAGAAAAAATGTTAGCACGCCGAAGCGGACTTGACTTGCAACCTGATGGCTTTACCTGCTACTATTGTCACCCACCACATTTAAAATAAAATTCAGCACATTTCTTCACCAACCAAAAGTGGGGCCCACTCAATTTTAGAATTTTCCACCAAAATTATTTATAAACCTAATTTTTGAATCAGTCACCTCTTAAAATTCATAACAAATCATACGTTCATTTTTAACGGTTCAAAATTTGTGGACATATACTCAACTTATATATGTATAACATATCCAAAAATCATAACGATCCAACGGTCGGATTAAAAATTATAACCCACACAATATATCTGAAAAATACTGATTTGATTTTTAATACCTCCATTCCGACAGAAATACTGATAAAACACCTCACCATTAATTCCTTCAATAATAACCACATAAATAAATCCATCATTTATATCCACATCAAATAAATATTTCCTTATCATATAAATCAATAATTAATTATTCACAAATAATATTACAAAATCACAATTATGACAACAAGGTCATTTCCAGGAAAGAGGGGGCTTTCCCAGGAAACATGGGGCTTTCCAATAAGGATTTCTCCTTACTGACGCGGAATTAGGTGACCAAACCTCTCCTTAGACAGAACTTTCTAGACATTGCCAATAATGCTATCTAATAATATTATTCAAATAATATGAATTATTGATCTGATAATGGGAAATACTGTGCAGTAACAATTATTGAAACAACAAAAATATAAAATATCAACGCAGCAATTATTGAATCAATAAAATAAAATATTGAACAGTAACTACTATAACAATTATTGAGTAGTGCCTTCTTACGTAAAGATTAATAATTCAAAAATACTGTGCAAAACCGTGTGCTACTGTGCAACTATGCGCATTACTGTATTTTAACCACCGGGTATTTCAACAGTGTTAACGGTAACAACTACGCCGTTATTTATAAAAATTCAATTTTGTCGTTTTATTCATCCGACAGTTATTCTGTTATGGGGCCCACAAATGGCTGCGCCGTCGTACGAATATTCCCCGACATAAAGAATATTCCACGACCAAACGAATATTCCCCGACAACAATGAATATTTTATAACCACTTATTTATTTTGCAAAATTTGCACATTTCACCCATAACCAAAATTTTATATCAAATTGACACCTTATTATTCACAATAATAATTAGAGGAAATTTGATTTTATTCATTAATAAGTTAGGGTCTTACAACCTCCCCTCCTTATGAAATTTCGTCCCCAAAATTTACGTACGTACCTGATATGCCAAACAGATGGGGATACCTCGTCAGATTCTAACTCCTGAGGTATAACCTTTGAGTGTAGAATATATTCCTTCTTATCTAAGATTTTAACATGTATCTCATTATACGTTAAATCTTCCGCTATCTCGTCCGGTTCTTAATCAATAATGTGGCTCGGATCATCCATATAATTGCGTAACATCGATACGAAATAAACGTTATGAACACGCGACATACTTGGCGTTTAAAACAAGTCTATAGGTCACAGTTCCTACTCGATTGAGGATTTCAAATAGACCAATAAAATTGACGGTTGAGATTTCCTCTCTTCATCGACTCTTGATCCTAGAATAACACTCTTGAACCTTCTTCTTTACATTTATCAGCTCTGAGTCTGTAGCTTGAGCGGCTTTAACTTTATCGATTTAAAGTCGGTTCTAATCGTATGTTTGCTATCTTCACGTAGATTCATATATTCGCACTCGTAAATGCATACGATCTTCTGCTCAACGCGTTAGCTACCACGTTCGCTTTTCCCACGATGGTATTAAATGGTATAATTGTAATCTTCAACAGCTCGAGCCAACGTCTTCAGCGCATAATACGTTTGTTTTAGGTGAAGAAATATTTTAAGGGTTTTAGAAATGGGTTGTATACTGGGGTCAAGTTTAAACGTTGAGCGCAAGTAGGAGAAATAAAAGAATATGTAGAACCGGTATTGAATAAGGTATAAACTTCATAAGAGTTTATGATTAACTTACCCGTGATAACTTCGTTCGGGTTCCTCGACAAACGCTCTTACTTAAACTATCGACTTTGAATTGTCTGGGACATCCTTTGACATTACTATTCTCGTTGGATTTGACTTCACTACAGGACACAATTGAGCTAGTTGACCTTCTCTTCTGTAATTGAAACACACTTTGGATTGCTGCGTACAGTTTGGACGGATGTGTCCCTCGTGTCCGCATTTGAAACATACGACCGGTGGTCGTTCTTCATCTTTTGAAATGGGTACTGGTGTTGCTGTCTTTCCATCATTATTGAATCATCTCTTCTTGAAATTTCCACTTCTATTATCTTGACCATGATTACCACCGAAGTGGTTACCATTCTTGGCATGATAATTTCCTCCACGATTGTTGTCACCACTTCGATGACTGCTACCACTGGTATTATCATTTTTTCGGCTGCTTTCTCTTGGTTGGGTTGACTCGTTATCGCGCTCCAATAACTGAGCCCTATTTACAATATCTGAATACAAACATAGTTTGTGAGAAATTAGGTATTGACATATCTCGGGTTTCAAACCTCTTTGAAACATCCGCGTCATTCTCTCCTCGTTATCTACTAAGTGGGATGCAAACAGGGACAACTCGGCAAACTTAGCTTCGTACTGTGACACGGTCATATTGTTTTGCTTCAGCTTGATGAATTCCACTTCCTTCATGTGACGAATACTTTCGGGAAAGTACTTGTCGTTGAACAATTCTTGGAACTTCTCCCAAGACATCTTGAGTGCGTTAGGCTGGGTACGTTTTACAGATTCCCACCAATGATCTGCTTCTTCACGCAACATAAAGGTGGCGAATGGAACCTTTTGCTCCTCTGAGCATTCCAAGACATCAAATATCTTGGTGATCTGCTTTATCCATGTCTCTACCTTAAGTGGTTCTAGCTTTCCTAAAAACTTCGGTGGTCCTAGCTCCTTGAACTGCTTAGCGGTGACCAACCGTGGGTTGCCAGTGTTTCCACCTGCATTATGAACAGGAGTCTCTCTCGTTTGGTGTTGCATGAATTTTAAAAAGCTCCTAAACATATCGTCGTTCGCCATTTGGTCGGTGCCGTTGTTCACCTGAGGATTGTTGCCTTCTTGATGCACATTATCCTGAGTATTGATCTGTGGTGACTCAACGGTCTCCTGTGCACCATTGCTATTCTCAACATTCTCGGATGTCATTTTCAAATATTGTCACAAAACAAGGGTTAATTGACATGCAACATATTATCCCTATATTCTGACCGACTAAACAAATACCAAATAAACTTAGTCAGGTCATACTAGCGAAGGAATTCCCCGTCTCTCCCCTCCTAGTTCTTGTCTCACATCTCAGCCAGGAATCATATCCCTAAGCTCTGATACCAACTGTGACGCCCCCAAAATAGGTATACATCACCCATTCTGAGTCGTCAAATACATGGTACAGAAACAAATACAACTTCAGTAATACAATTGTCATGCAGAATACAACAACACATATAATGTGAGTTTGAATACAAATATTGTCTACTAGAGAGTATACAAACTCAAAAGGAGTCCTCATTACAATTATTACACTATTTCACAGAATAGTGAGGACTACTAATGCAACCATCCGGACCGTCAATCCATTCCCCGACTAGTCCCAGCTATATTCTCATTTCCTGAAGAGAACAGTGAAAGAAGGGGTGAGCTCAACTAGCCCAGTAAGAAATATTATGACTAAGAAAATGTACAACAAATTATCATTAGTCTTCAAAAGGGAAAAATTTGATAAAATATAATAGACAACAAGTTTTAGATCAACAACTGCAGCGGAAAAAGCAATCCATTAGAAGAGTCAAGTAGAGCATAAAATCCACTATCTTCTATGATTTAAAAGATTTATCATCAATTTTATTGCTGAGATTCAGCTTAATAAATAATTCACATCATCGAATCATCCCTGCACTACGGGCCAAAGATAATCGTGTTTTCATCAACGGTCATGATCATGTCATAAAACAATTCATCTTTGCACCCTTGGCCGAAGAGAATCCATGGCCATAATCATACCAAAAATTGTTCATCAGTGCACTACGGGCCAATAAGGACTTTTACCACATCATTTGTAACATTACGGTCATGATTATACCGAATAATCCTTGGTCATAATCATACCAAGTCCATCTATGCACTACAGGCCACAGATGACTTTCAACAGAATATAAACATGAGGATGATGACAATGATATAATAATTCAATTAAACAAGTTCAAGGATAAATTTTAAAGATTTATAATTTAATTTATCCAGAAATTAATTACGTCCAAATTTTCAACATGATACTACTTTGTGGAGTAAAATTCAAGAATAATACTCAGTTGGTCATGTTCATCTCAACACCTGTTCATCTTTGCACTACGGGCCATAGATATTCATCAGGTAATCATTCATCTTTGCACTACAGGCCAAAGATATTTAGTAATATCATCATTTAGGACTGAGGATGATGAAAAATATCTTAAAGAAAACGAATATAGTGCCGTATTCGTGAATAGTGTCGTATACGTGAATAGTGCCGTATACGTGAAAAGTAACCCCGACATAAAAATTCCAAATTTGATAAAAAAGTTCATATCTATATTTCAGCATAATGATAGTGAAGAAAATAATATCATTTAAGAAGAAAATAACATCTCTTACCTCAGAATAACCGTACTTCTGACTGAATTTCGGATATAGTGCTGACAGAAACTTGCACTGAATAACAACTCTCAAAGTATCAGAATACTCACAAAATACGCTCGAGAATATAGAGAGAGAGAGAGAGAGAGAAAACTTATGAATTCTGGTGTGATTTTCAATTCTAACTTAGCCCTCTATTTATAGGAAAATATTAGCATGCCGAAACAGACTTGACCTACAACCTGATGGCTTTACCTGCTACTATTGCCACCCACCACATTTGAAATAAAATTCAGCACATTTCTTCACCAACCAAAAGTGGGGCCCACTCAATTCTAGAATTTTCTACCAAAATTATTTATAAACCTAATTTTCGAATCAGTCACCTCTTAAAATTCATAACAAATTATACGTTCATTTTTAACGGTTCAAAATTTGTGGACATATACTCAACTTATATATGTATAATATATCCAAAAATCACAACGATCCAACGGTTGGATTAAAAATTATAACTCACGCAATATATCTGAAAAATACTGATTTGATTTTTAATACCTCCATTCCGACAGAAATATTGATAAAACACCTCAACATTAATTCTTTCAATAATAACCACATAAATAAATCCATCATTTATATCCACATCAAATAAAATATTTCATTATCATATAAATTAATAATTAATTATTCATAAATAATATTACAGAATCACAATTATGACAACCAGGTCGTTCTCAGGAAAGAGGGAGCTTTCCAATAAGGATTTCTCTTTACTGGTGCGCAATTAGGTGACCAAACCTCTTCTTAGACAGAACTTTCTAGACATTGCTAATAATGCTATCTAATAATATTATTTAAATAATATGAATTATTGATCTGATAATAGGAAATATTGTGCAGTAACAATTATTGAAACAACAATAATATAAAATATCAACACAACAATTATTGAATCAATAAAATAAAATATTGAACAGTAACTACTATAATAATTATTGAGTAGTGCCTTCTTACGTAAGGATCAATAATTCAAAAATACTGTGCAAAATCGTGTGCTACTGTGCAACCACGCGTATTACTGTATTTTAACCACCGGGTATTCCAACAGTGTTAACGGTAACAACTACGCCGTTATTTATAAAAACTCAATTTTGTCATTTTCTTCATCCGACAGTTATTCTGTTATGGGACCCATAAATGGCTGTGCAGTCGTACGAATATTCCCCGACAGAAAGAATATTCCACGACCAAACGAATATTCCCCGGCAACAATGAATATTTTATAACCACTTATTTATTTTGTAAAATTTATACATTTCACCCATAACCAAAATATTATATCAAATTGACACCTTATTATTCACAATAATAATTAGAGGAAATTTGATTTTATTAATTAATAAGTTGAGGTCTTACAAAGACTGGATTAACTTCCCGTTGAGTAAATTGCGATGATTTGGGAACCTTCATGCCAAAAAACCATGAGAGTAACCTAAGATAGGTCAACCTCTGATAAACCAAACACGAAGGAAAGTCTCTTCATGCTTTCTCATTTCAAATTACTCGTAAAGTCAATTACTTGTAATTTCATTCCATATTTATCTCCATGTAATGAGAAAATATGAAGAAACATGTGCACATGCATATTTACATGCTATCTTGTATTACAAACAACTAACATCCGTTTTGCAGGATAATATTCCTAAAACAAATACATCACATAGCATGTAAATATCTACATATTCCTTAAGACTAAACTATGCAAGTCTTTTACAGGGAAGCAATCGGACCCATTACCCGGTCAAAATCCAAAAAGGCCACGATCCTACAGTCAATCATGTCGTCATTAGACCGGACTGACCTTAATCTAGTTTCTCATCGTATATATTACGATTCATTTCTATGCTATGATCGTTTTGTTTTACGATCTCCTATCCCTGTCCCTTTAGTCTTTTAAACTCTATCTATTCATCACTACTGTTCATTTTTATTATCAGAGTTAGGGAACTCTATATCTTTATAACTCACCGAGATTTGTCTTTGAATCTTACCAACACACTAACTCTATGTGAGTTAGATCTTATCCTATCACTGCGGTTATTAGTCTAAGGTAACTCTACCCTAGATTTATAACCAACAGCTTTGATACCAAATGTAGCGCCCCCAAATTTTGGTCCTAAATCACCACGAATTTGGTACACTAGTTCTATTACTATTGCGGAAGATATAAACATAAATTGTTTATACATTACATTACACACTATTTTCCCAAGGTCGATTAACCTTAACTTATACACAATTCATAACTTGTCTAACACATAACATTATTATCATACAATACTATTACAAATCTAATCGTACACATTAACTTTAAGCTGGAATTGTCTTTACCCTTTCCTTGTATCCGAAGAATTCGTCTTAATCTGCAATGTTTTATCATGATATAGCAAGGGTGAGCATGAAAGTTGCCTAGCAAGTTTAAATTTATTTAAAGATATATCATAATTGAAAGAGTTTAGATAATAAGCTGTCTATAATTCATCAATATAGTTGTGAATTAGCACGAACAAACTTTTGACGGAACAAGTATTAAACATGAACAAATATATCTGGACCGAATGGTAATGAAGGTGATCAGCCTTTCATACCTGACTTATTCATGCAATATGTACAGAGTACAGTTCCATAATGGCAATAAACAATGATTAACCATAAACATATCAGAATAAAACAACTCTTAATAGAGTTAAGAAAAACTTGCCTATTTCACTGATTATCGTTATGCATTATAATAAGCTTTGTCTGATCGAAGACCTAATATATAAATAATATCGATATACAAATTAGAATAATATCATCACAGTATTTAAAATAACCTAAACACATTACCATATAATCCTATCAATCTATACAACACATAAAACCTATCATCAAGTCAAACTATTTAAGTTTGAGTTGAATCCGACAAAATTCTAACATCCCGACGGTCTAGTCGGACAATTATCGAGTTTAAATTTAATTAAACTCTGCCTGAACACTTAACAAATAACTTAGATAATCATATTATTAATCAAAATAATTTTTCCAAGTCTCATAATAATTTTCAAATAATTATTATCATTTAAAATGATTTTCCAATCATTAATATCGTATTTATATAATATAAATACCACAATATTCCTTTATCATTAATATTTATTTAATACTAAATATTAATGAAATACATGTCATAATATTATAATATATTTATAATATCACAAAGTATTTTTAATACTTTAAAAATCACCTTTATATGATTTTTAAACAATTAAATTCATTATCCGATAATTGCTTGTAATATTAAAATATTAATATTTTTATGACAAAATATCAAAAGTTATATATTATAACTTAAAATATTTTTATAACACTTCAATCAATTTTATATGATTTTTAAATCATTAATTCTATTTTTTCATAATTAATTTAATATATTTATTAAATAAACTAATTACCATTAATATAAATTAATTAATGAAATTCATCATAATATATCAAAAGTTATTAAAAATAACTTAAAATATTTTCTTATATCATAATATTATTTTTCATGATTTTTCAAGTATTAAAATCATTTTTAAATAATTTGTTTAATATTATAATTAAATAAATTAAACACCATTTATTTTCCAAAAATATTAAATATTTATGAAATATACTCAAAATAGTTAAAAACTAATTTTTGGACTTTAAAATAATTTTTAATAATTTATTATGTATTTTTAATAATTTAAAACTATTTTTCTCTAATTTTTAAATAAAATAAATAATTTTCTAAATAAACTGTCGCTAAAAGAGGCTTAGGCGACAAATCTGTCGCTGAAGGTGTTCTTGCTGTTCTTGAGTACCAACCCAGAAACTCATGCCAGGGTTCAAGGTTGCTACTTTGACCATCAATAGATCTAGGATTACGTTACTTCTGGCCTGGTAAATTGTTTTATATTTGTAGTATGTGTAACAATATCATTATCAATCAATTTCATGGCCATCCTACAACTAATCAGTGAGTTATAAGCATCCGAAATCCATGTCAGACCTGTTCTTCATTTCTGGGTTTTCCAGAAATGAAGAACAGTTCGAGGGGCTACTTTCCAAGTTTTTGATTTATACGTTCCCGGTTTACTTAGTGTCATTTAAAGATTCAATCATGTAGTGGAGATGTCAGGCTACAATAATATATCAATAGATCGACTTAACAACATCAAAACAGTAAGATCTAGATCTGTCAAACTAAGCCATAAAATTGTTCTTGAACATTTCTGAAAAACCGAGAAATGTTCTTGAGCAGTTTGGTCAACGGTTGTTTGACTACAATTTTCTATGATTCTGTTACAGATCCGGGTGATATAAAGGTTTTAATATGTACTCCTCATGTCAGACTACAAGGATCAAAAAACAACATAGCCAAAACATTAACATACTGCAAGATCTAAGGCTCACAAAATCTTGTCATACGAAATCTGGAAATCTGGGCTGCCCAGATTCCAGTTTTCGTGGTCGGTCAACGCCTTTTGACCACTTGTAACTTTTAATCTACACCTGATCCGGACTTGATTCAAGTTCCAGACTAAAGACCACATGGCATAGAACAGATCTAAACAAAAAATACACTAAACATCTAACACAAACAGATCTATGAGGTCTGACATATGGCTGTCAGACAACTTTTTCCAACTTATCTAGATTTGATAAATCTTTAATTTCGAGAATCTAAATGATATGGATCCAAGTTTTAGCAACCCAGATCATCAAATGACACCCTCTAACAAAACTTTAAACAACAAATCATAATATTAACACAAATCTATAAAGATTTTGAAATTTAGGGTTTATACCTTATGAATCCCCAATTTTTGAATCTGATCCTTGATGTTTGATCTTGGCAAGCTAACACATGATCTTGGCTTAACTTATCACTCACTCTCACTCTAAAATTTCGGATGGGAGAGAGAGAATTGACTTGGCTCAAATGAAAAATAAAGTAAGCTTTGTCTTACTTTTAAATCTCTTAGATTTTTAATCTATGGTCACAATTGATGCTAAGTGGCAATGAAATCTGATATTTGTGAGATATAGGCATATGGCTAGCTAGGGTTGGCTACCAACCCTTACTAGGGCAAGATCTACACTCCACTTTATTAAATTAATAAAAAGGGTAGTTTGGTCATTTAACTTATAAAGTGAATGACAACTTGGTAACTTCTCACAATCATTAGGTTTTAACCCTTAGGGTTTAACCCTAAGGTTACCAAAATTTATATTCTAGTATTTACTAATTAGGTTTTAAAATAGAGATTTAGGTTTCTAATTTATAATTAGGATCTCCTAATTATATTAAGGTTCCCTAATCACATTAGGGCTTTTAAAAAGGATTAATGTTTTCTAATTAACATTGAAATCATTGAATTACCAATTAGGTCTTCCCTAATTATATATTAGGGTTTCCAACATTAGAAATTAGGGCTTTCTAATTAATCAATTTGGGTTATCCCTAATTATACTTACAATTAATAACATAAAAACTCTATACTTATCTTCAAGCTTCCCAATTAGGGTTTTAATATTTCGAATTAGGGTTACGGACTCCCGGAACTGAAATTAGGGTTTCCATGGCCGGTAATAGGGCTTCTTATCAGTTGATAGGGTTTTCTAACTGAATGTCGAGGTTCTAAAATATTATTAGGGTTTATGACGGATATAGTTTATCTGGTCAACCATTGACCCTTAACCACATACTACACACACATATGACCATATACACAGATACTCTTAACACTGTAAACCTTTACCAAGAGTTTTTAAATTCAAAATTTATTCCCAAAATATCAAATACATACACGTATTTTCTGTCTAGGTCTATTATTTAACCTTTATTCAATCTTTTAAGGTTTTATTAAATTGTCTACATTATCGGGTTGTCACATTCACCCCTTTTTTTAAGAATTTCGTCCCCAAAATTCAACTTACACCTCACACCTTGCATACACAGCATCACATGCTACCCAATACATCACTCATAAGAGTAAAAATTTTTAAATTGTGCTGTGGAGTCATATAGACTATTTGTCTATCATTTTCGTAAAGAATTTATAAAAATTCATCCGCAAACCGTCATAACTTATGGACACAAAGGGTGATTAGCCCGATATGCCCTGTACTGGCCAAGTATTGTTGGTTGGAACAAGTTTTCCCCATTCCTTCTATCCCATCCGCCTTAGGCGCACAAAATTTCTTACCTCAGTCTTTATCAGATTCCGCACCAAAATAATTTGGTTCGGGAAATTTCTTTCAATGAATACTTAGAGTTTTCATAACATTAGTCTAGCTAAATTGATTAGGATAGATTCATATCAATAATTCAATTCAATCGAATTATTTAGGTGTAGCCAAATCCCGTTGGCAAATTAAAATCTTGAAAATATTTTTGAGAATGACGTCATGATGCCGTACTGTATTAACAGTCCGTTTGAGGATGCCGTCATTGTATGAATTTGTCATAACACATCATACAATAGTGGAATAATGATTTTTAGATCGAATTCACACTATGTATTCCTGTATTTATAACTCTATCAACTTTTTATGATCTCTGCACTAGGTTACATGGTACATGAGTGATAAATAAAATATATTTTGATATTTCAAATCATTTGCGTCTAGCTGAAATAAGTAGCATAGACTATACTTTAAACCGTTTCAAAAATGATTACGAGTCTACATAATTTTTTTTAAAAGCACATAGTGCGTATTTAGCTTGATGTCAAAATTTCAAAGTCTAACATAACTATGAGTTTTAGAAAACTTATATCTCCACTAATAATCATTTTCTTAAACAGTCTATTTATTCCTATTATCCTCAATACTCCATTCATACTTAGTTCTACCCAGATCGTCAAACTTACCACACTTATGAGTTCAGGAACTTTTCACAAACATATGAGTTTAAGAACTTACCCTAGTCAGACCTTTGGCGTCCATTCGCTGAGGGGTTCATAAATATTTCATATAACCATGAGTCACGAACGTAACATAAGTATAAGTTTTAAGAACTCGTACTTAACCTTGTATTCTCTACCTATAACCTATCTATCTGTTATACACATGAAAAAAGAATCACCCTCTCAACACGCATATAACAACAGCGCGACACAAACATTTCAAAATCCCCACTTAATCCTAACTTCATTCTCAATACGAATTTCATTTAACTCGTATTCATAATCCTTTCCTGTATCTGTACCAATTCATAGTACAACAAACACAACAATCTTTGCTGTAAACTTTTCAATCATTTGATTGATTCTTCTCCCTGCTATCACCTTATCAGATCCCGGGGTGATCTCATCGTATATATTACGATTCATTTCTATGATATTGTTCACTTTTATTATCAGAGTTAGGGAACTATGTATCTTTATAACTCGCTGAGATTCGTCTTTGAATCTTACCGACACACTAACTCTATGTGAGTTAGATCTTATCCTATCACTGATGTTATTAGTCTAAGGTAACTCTACCCTAGATTTATAACCAACAGCTTTGATACTAAATGTAGCGCCCCCAAATTCTGGTCCTAAATCACCATGAATTTGGTACACTAGTTCTATTACTATTGCAAAAGATATAAACATAAATTGTTTATGAATTACATTACACACTATTTCCCCAAGGTCGATTAACCTTAACTTATACACAATTCATAACTTGTCTAACACATAACATTATTATCATACAATACTATTACAAATCTAATCGCACACATTAACTTTAAGCTGGAACTGTCTTTACCCTTTCCTTGTATTCGAAGCATTCATCTTAATCTGCAATGTTTTATCATGATATAGCAAGGGTGAACATGAAAGTTGCCCATCAAGTTTAAATTTATTTAAGGATATATCATGATTGAAAGAGTCTGGATAATAAGCTGGCTATAATTCATCAATATAGTTATGAATTAGCACGAACAAACTTTTGAAGGAACAAGTATTAAACATGAACAAATATATCTGGACCGAATGGTAATGAAGGTGATCAGCCTTTCATACCTGACTTATTCATGCAATATGTACAGAGTATAGTTCTATAATGGCAATCAACAATGATTAACCATAAGCATATCTGAATGAAATAACTCTTAGTAGAGTTAAGTAAAACTTGCATGTTTCATTGATTATCGTTATGCATTATAATAAGCTTTGTCTGATCGAAGACCTAGTATATAAATAATATCGATATACAAATTAGAATAATATCATCACAGTAATTAAAATAAGCTAAACACATTATCACATAATCCTATCAATCTATACAACACATAAAACCTATTATCAAGTCAAACAATTTAAGTTTGAGTTGATTTCGACAAAATTCTAACATCCCGACGGTCTAGTCGGACAATTATCGAGTTTAAATTTAATTAAACTCTGTATGAACACTTAACAATTAACTTAGATAATCATATTATTAATCAAAATAATTTTTCCAAGTCTCATAATAATTTTCAAATAATTATTATCATTTAAAATGATTTTCCAATCATTAATATCATATTTATATAATATAAATACCACAATATTCCTTTATCATTAATATTTATTTAATACTAAATATTAATGAAATACATTTCATAATATTATAATATATTTATAATATCACAAAGTATTTTTAATACTTTAAAAATCACCTTTATATGATTTTTAAACAATTAAATTCATTATCTATTAATTGCTTGTAATATTAAAATATTAATATTTTTATGAAAAAATATCAAAAGTTATATATTATAACTTAAAATATTTTTATAACACTTAAATCATTTTTATATGATTTTTAAATCATTAATTCTATTTTTTCATAATTTATTTAATATATTTATTAAACAAACTTATTACCATTAATATAAATTAATTAATGAAATTCATCATAAAATATCAAAAGTTATTGAAAATAACTTAAAATATTTTCTTATACCATAATATTATTTTTCATTATTTTTCAAGTATTAAAATCATATTTAAATAATTTATTTAATATTATAATTAAATAAATTAAAAACCATTTATATTCCAAAAATATTAAATATTTATGAAATATACTCAAAATAGTTAAAAACTAATTTTCGGACTTTAAAATAATTTTTAATAATTTATTATATATTTTTAATAATATTAAACTATTTTTCTCTAATTTTTAAATAAAATAAATAATTTTCTAAATAAACTGTCGTTAAAAGAGGCTTAGGCGACAAATCTGTCGCTAAAGGTGTTCTTGTTGTTCTTGAGTACCAACCGAGAAACTCATGCCAGAGTTCAAGGTTGCTACTTTGACCATCAATAGATCTAGGATCACGTTACTTCTGGGCTGGTAAATTGTTTTATATTTGTAGTATATGTGTAATAATATCATTATCAATCAATTTTATGGCCATCCTACAACTAATCAGTGAGTTATAAGCATGCGAAATCCATGTTAGACCTGTTCTTCATTTCTAGGGTTTCCATAAATAAAGAACAGTTCGAGGGGCTACTTTCCAGGTTTTTGATTTATGCGTTCCCGATTTACTTAGTGTTATTTAAAGATTCAATCATGTAGTGGAGATGTCAGGCTACAATAATATATCAATAGATCGACTTAACAACATCAAATCAGTAAGATCTAGATCTGTCAAACTAGGTCATAAAATTGTTCTTGAACATTTCTGGAAAACCGAGAAATGTTCTTGAGCAGTTTGGTCAACGGTTGTTTGACTACAATTTTCTATGATTCTGTTACAGATCCGGGTGATATAAAGGTTTTAATATGTACTCCTCATGTTAGACTACAAGGATCAAACAACAACGTAGCCAAAACATTAACATACTGCAAGATCTAAGGCTCACAAAATATTGTCAGACGAAATCTCGAAATCTGGGCTGCTAAGAATTCAATTTTCGTGGTCGGTCAACGCCTTTTGACCGCTCGTAACTTTTAATCTACACCTGATCTGGACTTGATTCAAGTTCCAGACTAGAGACCACATGGCATAGAACAGATCTAAAATAAAAAATACACTAAACATCTAACACACATAGATCTATGAGGTCTGACATATGGCTGTCATACAACTTTTTCCAACTTTACCAGATTTGATAAATCTTTAATTTCGAGCATCTAAATGATATGGATCCAAGTTTTAGCAACCCAGATCATCAAATGACACCCTCTAACACAACTTTAAACAACAAATCATAACATTAACACAAATCTATAAAGATTTTGAAATTTAGGGTTTATACCTTATGAATCCCCAATTTTTGAATCTGATCCTTGATGTTTGATCTTGGCAAGCTAACACATGATCTTGGCTTAACTTATCACTCACTCTCACTCTAAAATTTCGGATGGGAGAGAGAGAATGGACTTGGCTCAAATGAAAAATAAAGTAAGCTTTGTCTTACTTTTCAATCTCTTAGATTTTTAATCTATGGTCACAATTGATGCTAAGTGGCAATGAAATCTGATATTTGTTAGATATAGGCATATGGATAGCTAGGGTTGGTCACCAACCCTTACTAGGGCTAGATCTACACTCCACCTTATTAAAATAATAAAAAGGGTAGTTTGGTCATTTGACTTATAAAGTGAATGGCAGCTTGGTAACTTCTCACAATCATTAGGTTTTAACCCTTAGGGTTTAACCCTTAGAGTTTAACCCTAAGGTTACGCAAATTTATATTCTAGTATTTACTAATTAGGTTTTAAAATAGAGATTTAGGTTTCTAATTTATAATTAGGATCTCCTAATTATATTAAGGTTCCCTAATCACATTAGGGCTTTTAAAAAGGATTAATGTTTTCTAATTAACATTAAAATCACTGAATTACCAATTAGGTCTTCCCTAATTATACATTAGGGTTTCCAACATTAGAAATTAGAGCTTTCTAATTAATCAATTAGGGTTATCCCTTAATTATACTTACAATTAATAACATAAAAACTCTATACTTATCTTCAAGCTTCCCAATTAGGGTTTTAATATTCCGAATTAGGGTTACGGACTCTCGGAACTGAAATTAGGATTTCTATAGCCGATAATAGGGTTTCTTATCAGTCGATAGGGTTTTCTAACTGAACGTCGAGGTTCTAAAATATTTTTAGGGTTTATGACTGATATAGTTTATCTGGTCAACCCTTGACCCTCAACCACATACTGCACACACATATGACCACAGACACATATACTCTTAACACTGTAAACCTTTACCAAGAGTTTTTAAATTCAAAATTTATTCCCAAAATGTCAAATACATACACTTATTTTCTGTCTATGTCTATTATTTAACCTTTATTAAATCTTTTAAGAATTTATTAAATTGTCTAAATTCTCGGGTTGTCACATGACCTGTTTGACCAGTTGTAAGGAGCACAATTCTTTTCAAAGATCGATCTTCGTTCTGAATATCATCAGCTGAAGATTAAAACTGAGAATATTCTGAAGACTGCTTTTAGAACTCGGTATAGGCATTATGAATTCCTAGTCATATTTTTTGGATTGACTAATGCTCCTGCTGCTTTCATGGATATGATGCACCGAGTATTTAAGGAATATTTAGATCAGTTTGTTGTTGTCTTTATTGATGACATCCTCATATATTCCAAAAGCTGTGAAGATCATGAGCACCATTTGAAGCTAGTACTTCAAAGGCTTCGCGATAACAAGCTATATACCAAACTGAAGAAATACGAGTTCTGGCTTGAGGAAGTAGCATTCCTTGGGCACGTGGTGTCAAAACATGGAGTATCAGTTGACCTAGCGAAGATTGAAGCAATACAAAGTTGGGAGCAACCGAAGTCGGTGACCGAAGTACGTAGCTTTCTGGGTTTAGCTGGTTATTATCAGAGATTTGTGGAAGGATTTTCTCGAATCGCTACTCCGTTAACTCAGCTGACTCAGAAAGATACAAAATTCGTATGGAGCAAGGAATGCGAGAAGAGTTTCCAAGAGCTTAAGAGGAGACTCATTTCGGCACATGTTCTGACAATACCATCTAGTTCGGATGGATTTGTTATCTCCAGTGATGCTTTGGGCAAAGGGTTAGGATGTGTTCTCATGCAACATAGGAAGGTCATAGCCTATGCCTCGCGACAACTCAAAGAATATGAGAGGAATTACCCTACTCATGATCTAGAGTTGGCAGCAGTCGTTTTCGAGTTAAAAATCTGGAGGCACTATCTATATGGGGAGAAAGTGGAGATATATTCGGATCATGAAAGCCTCAAATATTTCTTCACCCAAAAAGAACTCAACATGCGGCAACGACGTTGGCTCGAGCTGTTGAAAGATTACGACCATACCATTCAATACCATCCTGGAAAAGCGAACGTGGTAGCTGACGCATTGAGTAGAAGATCATATGCGGGAACGAGTGCGATGTTGTCAACACAAAGGCCCATTTTGTGTGATTTACAAAAGATGAAGATAGAATTCAAGACTCGGGGGACCCATGCGATGATGTCAAGTATACACATAGAACCAACTTTAATCGATAAAGTTAAAGTTGCTCAAGCCACAGACCCGGAGCTGATGCGTATGAAGAAGAAAGTGCAAGAAGGTACTATTCCAAAAGCCAGAATCGATGAAGAAGGAATACTTCGAGTTTACTCCAGACTTTGTGTTCCTAATAACTCTGATTTGAAATACAAAATCATGATGCAGGCACACAACACACCATTTGCAATTCACCCTGGAAGTACCAAAATATATCGTGATCTTCGACATACATTTTGGTGGAACAATATGAAAAGAGAGATCTTGAAGTTTATCTCGAGGTGTTTAACTTGTCAACATGTAAAGGTAGAGCATCAAGTGCCAAAGGGACCATTGCAACCACTTGAGATTCCAAAATGGAAGTGGGAACACGTTACCATGGATTTCGTTACGGGTCTTCCCACGATTTCTCAAGGCATATATGCGATTTGGGTTATTGTTGATAGATTAACTAAGTCTGCCCATTTCTTGCCAAATAGGAGACTTATTCCCTTGAACGTCTTGCTCGTATGTATGTAAATGAGATTGTGAGATTGCATGGCATGCCAGTATCCATAGTTTCGGATCGTGACCCAAGATTCAC
Source organism: Panax notoginseng (assembly GCA_016801055.1). Classification (NCBI taxonomy): domain Eukaryota; kingdom Viridiplantae; phylum Streptophyta; class Magnoliopsida; order Apiales; family Araliaceae; genus Panax; species Panax notoginseng. The sequence continues at coordinate 187,569,582 of CM029014.1, forward strand.
TTCACGATTTTGGGTTAGCTTGCAGAAAGCTATGGGCACGAATTTACGATTCAGTTCGGCATACCATCCTCAAATAGACGGACAATCAGAGAGAACTATTCAAACTCTTGAAGATCTATTAAGACTCTGTGTCCTAGACTTCAAAGGGAGTTGGGATAAGTATTTACCATTGGTGGAATTCTCTTACAACAACAGTTATCAGGCAAGTATAGGTGTGGCTCCATTCGAAGCATTGTATGGAAGAAAGTGTCTCTCTCCAGTATGTTGGGATGATATGAGTGAAGCAACATTGTTGGGACCAGAGTTGGTACGTATGACTACAGAAAAGAATCAAATAATTCGACAACGTATACAAACGGCACATGATCGACAAAAGAGTTATGCGGATCTTCATCGAAAGGACGTGAAATTTAGTATTGGGGATCATGTATTGTTGCGAGTTGCTCCATGGAAGGGATTTACAAGATTTGGAAAGAGAGGAAAGCTCAATCCACGATTTATTGGTCCATTTCAGATTCTTGACCGAGTAGGAAATATGGCCTATAGACTTGCGTTACCTCCAAGCATGTCTGGTGTTCATAATGTTTTTCACATTATTGAGTTAGAACCAGACGAGATAGTCGAAGACTTAACGTACGTAGAGATACCTGTCAAGATCTTGGATAGAAAGGAGCATGTCCTACGAACCAAGATTATACCACAAGTTAAGGTTTTGTGGAGAAACCATGCTATTGAGAAAATGACTTGGGAGTTAGAAACGGAAATAAAAGCGAGGTATCCTCACCTTTTCGAAATACCAGGTACGTACCAAGGAGGGGAGGTTGTAAGACCCCAACTTTTTATAAATGAAATTGAATTTCCACTATTTATTATTTTGGAAATAGTAAGGGTTGATTTGATTAATGTGGTAAGTTATGGGTAAAATGCGCAAATATCTTAAATAAGTAAGTGGTTATAAAGTATTCTTGTTGTCGGGGAATATTCGTTTGGTCGTAAAATATTCTTACTGTCGGAGAATATTCGTACGATGGCACAACCTTGTGTGAGCCCCATAAAGGAAAGCGATTGGGTGAAGAAAACGACAAGTATACGTTTTTATAAATAACGGCGTAGTTGTTATCGTTAACACTGTTGGAATACCCGGTGGTTAAAACACAGTAATACGCGGTGTTGCACAGTATCACACGGTATTGCACCAATTATTAATTCTTACGTAAGAAGGCGCTATTCAATAATTGTTACAGTAATTACTGTTCAATATTTTATTTTATTGATTCAATAATTTGCTACGTTGATATTTTATATTATTGTTGTTTCAATAATTGTCACTGCACAGTATTTCTATTATCAGATCAATAAATCATATTATTTTAATAATATTATTAGATAACATTATTGGTAATGTCTAGAAAGTTCTGTCTAAGGAGAGGTTTGGTCACCTAATTACGCGCCAGTAAGCAGAAATTCTTATTGAAAAGCCCCCTCTTTCCTGGGAACGGCCTAGTTATCAGTATTGTGATTCTGTAATATTATTTGTGAATAATTAATTATTAATTTATATGATAAGGAAAATATTTATTTTATGTGGATATAAATAGTGGAATTTTTAGAAAAGTGACAATTGTTGAAAATTGATATTTTATCTTTTTTGATAAAATAATTCATTTAAATATATTATTATATTTTAATAATATAATAATGATGATATTTTTGCGATAAATGTGTGATATATGAATAAATGAGGAAGAAGAGTATTTTTGATGCAATAAATGACAAAAACATGTTAAACATGTCGGTGGGCCAAATTTTTGATTGAAATTTGATTATAGTCTGTAAAATCGTCCGTATATGAATTTCGGTCAATTTCTGTTTAGAATTTGGAAAAACTTAAGCTTACAAAGTTGTAGAGAATTGAATTTCCTATGGAATGGACATAAGATTAGAATTTTTTTGATAAAAGAGCTATTTATTATGAATTATTAAAGTTCCGGAATAATTAATTTTTGAAGTTTTAAATATTTTTTAAAAGAAAAATATTTTTTTCATTTTGGTGGGCCCCACATGTGTGGTAAATGAGCTGAATTCAGATGTCTAAGGTGTGCGTCGGAATTTTATTAAAAATAATAATATTTTATTAAATTTTCTGCTTTGGTGTTCTAAGGATTTTCCTATAAATAGGGTGCTTAGGTTAGAATTAAAAATTACATCAGAATCTGAAGTTTTCTCTCTCTATATTATCGAGCGTATTCTTGTGAGTATTTTGATACTTTGAGTGTTGCTATACGGTGCAAGTTCCTTCAGCACTATATCCAGTATTCTAGTCAGAATTACTGTCCTTTTGAGGTAAGGGATGTTATTTTTTTTAAATGATATTATTTCTTTCAATATCATTATGCCGGAATATTGGTAAGATTTTTCTTGTGAAATTTTTGTCTTTTTGTGTCGAAGTTACTATTCACGTATACGACACTATTCACGTATACGACACTATTCACCAAAAAATAAAATTTTCTCTTCTTTATCCCAGATGTCTATTTTTGTTATTATCTTTGATTGTATCCATGTTTTGATCTTTATTCTTGAATTTTACTCCACTATGGTATATGATGGGGTGTTTTTGAACATGGATAAACCGAAGTTCGAATCCCTAATATTTGTCCTTTTGTCTCACTGGATTCGTTTTATTTAAAGTATTTTTCATCATCCTCAGTCCTAAATGATGATATTACTGAATATTTTTGGCCTGTAGTGCAAAGATGAATGATTAACTGATAAATATCTTTGGCCCGTAGTGCAAAGATGAACATGTGTTTAGATGAACATGACCAACTGGTGACACAAATGAATATCTTTGGACTGTAGTACAAAGATGAATATTCCATTCAAGATGTATATTGATTGATGTTACAGGGATAAAATATTGATGATGGACTTTTAAATCTTAGAAGATAGTAGAATTCATTCTCTACTTAACTCTTCTAATGGATTGTTGTTTCTTCTGCAGTTGTTGATCTAAAATTTGTTGTCTATTATATTCTATCAGATTTTTCCCTGTTGAGGACTAATGATAATTTGTTCTATATTATCTTAGTAATAATATTCTTTACTGGGCTAGTTGAGCTCACCCTTTTTCCTTTTCGTTCTATTTTTCTTCTTAGGAAGCGAGAATATAGCGGGAAGTAGTCGGGGTGTGGAGTGATGTTCCAAGGCAGTAGTTATTATAGTCCTCACTATTTTGTAAAATAGTGTATCAATAATTGTAATGAGGACTTATTTGAGTGTGGATATTGTCTAGAAGACAATATTTGTATTTTAACTCACAGTTTATGTGTTGTCGTATTTTGCACGATAATTGTATTAATAAAGTTGTAGTTGTTTCTGTACCATGTTTTTGGTGACTCAGAATAAGTGATGTATACCTATTTTGGGGGCATCACATCCATGGTCACACAACCCATATCATATCCCGCGTGGATCCTCTCAAGTACATGTTCAGTAAACCCATATTGAACTGCCGACTATCCAGATGGCAGTTGATCCTACAACAATTTGACATTGTTTACGTGATGCAGAAATCCATTATAGGTCAAGGAATTGTGGATCAACTGGCCGCCGCACCTTTAGGGGACTTCAAACCCTTGGAAACATACCATACATGGAACATGTATTTCGATGGAGCTGTTAATATGGAAGGTTCTGGAGCTGGAGTAGTTCTAGTATTCGGTACGGGGGAGCAGTATCCCGTCACCGTCAAATTATAGTTTGTCAGCACCAACATCACAGCTGAGTATAAAGGCTGTATCATGGGACTAAAACTTGCTTTTTTAATGGGCATCAGGCGGCTAACTGTCTTTGGGGATTCGGAGTTGGTAGTCAAACAATCCACGGGAATCTATCAAACCAAAGGGCTACATTTACTGCCTTACCATCGGCAAGTTTTACAGATGGCTTCGGAGTTCAAAAAGATCTCCTTTCTACACATTCCTCATAATAGGAATGACTTCGCAGATGCGCTAGCAACTTTGGCCTCCTTGATTCACATATCTGACAAGGAACACATGCAAAGCATCACATTTACCCTGCAAAAGGCACCAGCCTATGGGAACTATGTTGGAGAAGTATCAGATGAGCTACCTCCCATCCAACACCCTTGGTATCAGCATATCAAGGAATACCTGCGAGATGGATCTACACCCGCTGAGGCGAGCCCGACTGAGAAAAGGCGGATCCATCGACTGGCTATGAAATTCTACCTGAGCGGAGATGCACTCTACAAAAGAAATGCAGGATTAGGTCTCCTCAGATGTCTGGACCAAGACCAAGCTCAGAGGCTCATGGATGAGGTCCATGGTGGAGTATGCAGCCCACACATGAGCGACCCGCTACTTGTTAAGGAGATCCTCAAAACAGGACATTACTGGCTTACTCTCAAGGCTGATTGTGATGATCACGTCAGGAGATGTTATCAATGCCAAATTCATGGGAATACTATCCATGCCCCTCCGAGGGAGCTAAACAATATGAGTTTTCCTTGGCCCTTCTCAATGTGGGGAATGGACGTGATCGGGCCCATCGAGCCCAAAGCCAGTAATGGACATCGGTTTATCTTAACCATGATCGACTACTTCACCAAGTGGGTAGAAGTAGCCTCCTTTCCCAGGGTTACCAAAGAAGTCATCATTTCTTTCATCAGAAATAATGTCATCTGTCGATATGGACAACAAGAGGTAATTGTATCAGACAATGCTAAGAACCTCAATAACAAAATGATGGAGGAGTTATGCAATAAATTTCACATCAAACATCTCAACTCCGTCATCTACCATCCAAAGATGAATGGTGCTGTTGAAGCGGCTAACAAAAATATCAAGAAGATCATGCAAAAGATGTCCGCCATTCACAAAGAATAACCTGACCTATTGCCTCTTACTCTGTTAGCCTACAGAGCATCAATATGCACTTCCACTGGGGCAACCCCCTACACATTAACCTATGGGATGGAAGTAGTGCTCCCCATAGAAGTGGAAATGGAATCCTTTAGAGTGTTGGTAGACGCTCAGCTGAATGAAGACCAATGGGTACAAGACAGGTATCACCAATTGTCTCTAATAGACGAAAGGTGAACCGCGACTATATTCCATGGTCAGTTATGTTAACAAAGGATCGCCAAATCCTACAACAGAAAAGTCCGGCTACGGCAGTTTAAATAACTTGACTTGATTTTAAAGAAGATCATTGACAACCAAGATCAGTCCAAGGAAATATTCACCCTTAATTGGGAAGGTTCGTTTGTTGGAAGGAGGTATTGACTGGTGGCGGTCTCAGATTCCAGGAAATGGACGGCGATGAATTTCCACAGCTTATCAACTCAGACACCGTGAAACGGTACTATGTCTGAGGTTACCATCAAACAAACATCCTGGTGTTGGATCATCAGATCACCAATCATTCCAATTCTTTAACCCTTCATTACATACAACTCTTTTTCCACACTTTGCCCCTCAGGGAAACATACTCTTCAAGCCAGCAGCCTGGCTTCCCTCTATTCATACAACTTCGGTTATCCCACTAGGGATTGAACCTTTCACACTTGCAGTTTGTCCCCAAACATGGGATCAAACTTTTTCACACTTGCAGTTTATCCTGAACTTAGGATTAAACTTTCTTTCCCCCTGCAGTTTGTCCTTCACATATGATCGAACTTTTTGTCGGCTACAAATCGTCCTGAGGGGCGAACTACGTCGACCTGATCTCCCTGATACACAGGAGTACGTAGGCAACCATATTTTATATGGTCCGGTCGCAATAAAACAAAAACAACAAAAACACTTCTACATCCTTCTCATTACAAAAACAAAAACAACAAAAACATTCCTACACATTTTTCTGCCACATACCGCGTTGAACCTCTTACACCAGGTTTGAACTACGCAGACCTGATCTCCTCTTCAATAGGAGTATATAGGGACCCATTTATGGTTTGGTCTAACCCCTAACCTAAACACAAACACTTGTCAATGGTACTGGGATCATCTTTCAATCCACTACATTTCATTGGCTTCAGACCAAAGGAATGGAACTACCTAATCTCCTCCTAAATAGGAGATTCAGCGACCATCTAAGCTACGGTTGTACCTTGAAGAGCAATACCAATCCATAAGAGATGGAATTAACTAGGCTCCTCTTAAATAGGAGTACTGGCGACCAACTGTGGTGCGGTCAATCTCAGAGAGGAAAGCCACACTCTTCTCCACATTTCTATATAGAAACCAGTCCCAAGACACCAAAAATGGTAGGGATACACACAGATCAATGATCCGTTCTGTACTATCCAAAGATAACTCAATGTCCATCCATCAAGGAGGAATCCAGAATAGATCAAGATCATAAGCCTTGGAGAAGCAGGCAAAATATCAAGTAAGCAACAAAGCATATCTGAAAGGGAAGTGATTAAAAATATATTTCCCTATTCTATATAATGTTGTTTGATATACACAATATAAACTGTACATGACAAAATGGCTAAGCTAGTTTGTGCAGGAAAATACAAGCCCATCAACAAATCGGTGTATACGCGAGCTATCAAGCCCAACATGCCATCTCTCTCAGAAGAAGGAGGTAAAGTTGTGGTCTCTTGTACAAGGGTATCCACACGAGCTAATAGATCTATAGCCATCTGCATGGTGACATTGTACTCATCAATGTACGTGCTCATCTCTACAATCATGCCAGTGGTAAGGGACCTCACTGTGGTGCTATCTGTGACGGCTATATCCCGGGCAGATATGGCGACATCCCTCTCGACTATCACTACATCTCTAGCTGATCTGGCCTCATCCCGCTCAACAACAACGGCATCTCTACAGGCTAATGCCTCGTCTCTCTCTAATAGAGCTACGTCTCTCCCATCAAGGACTGTCAACATCAAGGCTCCAGCCTGATCTCTCTCGAAGGTCATCAGATGAAGACTCAACTCAAAATAATATGCTGAATGCTGGATCACGACAGTGCTAGTACTGGGAGAATCTGAGAAAGATGTTGGTAACCCAGTAAATGGCTCTTCCTCGGTGTGAGAATCAATGTCCTCCATGGGCTTTCCACCATCTAAATCAATACTCGGCATTGTGGATACTGCCATAGTCAATACCGTCTCTGTCTCCATCCATGCGAAATACTCTACAGAACAGCCTGGATGGCTAATAAAAAACTCAGCTAGCTTACGCTGATCCCAACAAGCGTACACCCGGGATCGGTCCTCTGCTGATAGATGGCGAGATGCTAAACGCTGACCTAGCGCCCCATCAAAAGGATGAAAGTCCTAGAACTGGTCAAACTGACACATCACGACCAGTGGGTGGTAGGTAGTCATGCCCGTCAAACCAGCCAGGGGGAGATAATCCATGCCCGGAGCATGAGTAATGAAGCTTAAGGGTGAACTGAGCCCTGTACACGGCAAGATAGCAAATGGATCTCCAATCCTAACTAGGAAAATGGACCAAGATGCAGGATCTGTACACTTAGTAGGCTGGAAGGAATACGACATAACTATCTCATGGGTGAAGCAGTACCCGTGTCGGCGAAAAGTGCCAATCGGTGTCAAGTGTGACATAAACCACACGTATAACATGACCGAACTGCCTGTAAATACCCCTGCGGAGTAGGTGCTGTAAAATGTGGCCGACCGCAACGCCTCCGCCAAGATCATCGAAATAATGGTATGACCCTCCCTGAGAGCTCTCACTGCCATGATAACACCGATGTCCAGCTCATCCATATACCGTGGCATGTACACATACGCCACTATGCACATCAAGAATGCATCCACTCTTGCCAAATGCCACTGGTCCTCTGGTATGGTGAAATCCCTAGAGTACCGAGCATAGCTGTCCTTAGAGCCAAATCTGTCAATCAGAAAACGCTAGTTTATCACATGGCCGGATGTGATCTCATCCTGCACAACCCTAATCCTCTCAGATACCCCGGCGGGGGCATCACACATCTTCATCTGTCCAAATATAGATACTGTAACGATCAAGAAATTTGTAATTTAATTTAAATATTTTTTATATTAAATAAATATTTTATATAATTTATTTATTGAGGAAAATAAATAATTGATGAATTGTGGTGCATTAATTTAGTAACTAAATTGATTAATGTTAATTAAATTAAATAATGATAATTTTATTTGAAGGATTTAATTTAATAAAATAATTAAATTAAATGAATTGTTTTATATTAAAGGAAATAAGTAAAGCAATGTTTAAGGAAAATTTATTAATTAAATAAGATATATAATAATTTATTAATTATAAGTATAATTTTAATAAGATTATAATTATTATTATTATAAGATATTTAAGTTAACCAAAGTATGACACATGAAATCATATAATATAATATTATTAAAATAATTTAGTTTGTGGGAAATAGGTGGTAGCCAAACAAGGCCTTGTGACATTTGACTTATTTGAACTGACGCCTGTTTGGGTTTTATAACTGAAGCACGTGGGTTAGTGGGAGACAGTATATGTTTACACATTTTATTTGTATGTAAGGCTAAACTAAGAATAGAGAGTTAGTGAGGAAGGGGAAAACACAAAGAGAATTTCTAAGAGGTTGAGGGCTTTGCTGTGGAAGGAGAAAGAATTGAAGCCACTCTATATCAATTGCTTCAATAATCAAGGATTAAGGTATACTGTACTTCTAATGACCATGTTTTTGAGTTCTCAGTGAATATTTTCTATAAACTATTAAGTCACGATGGATGATTGTGTATATATGTGCATATAGTTGGGTAGAATCTGTTGGTCACCATATAGGAGTGTTATTGGAATAAATAAATACGTGAAATTGGGTTTGATAATGAGATTGTAATAACAGTGATATGTGTATATGATATGGCTTTAGAAAGTACAAAATTTCATGTTTGATATGTATGATAATCTATAAATTGATGTTGGATTATGTTAGTGTGTTAAGAAACGAAAGCGGCCTAGTTCGAATCATGTCAATTGGTTAAGAAACGAATTTGTGGCGATCGAATTCGCTAAAAGTGTCAAAATTGAAGAAATTTAGAAAATTATGGTTATCATTCTTCAAAACTGAATATATATAATGTTTATGTAGTTGAAATGGTGAATAACATGTTTAATGATGTTATTACAAAGTTTTAGCTGCTAGGTTTCATGAATTTCAATGGAATTGGGATTTTTGGCCTAGAGCAGAGTCTGATTTCGAGAGTCTGCGAAAACTATTTCTGGTGCCGAGCTCGGGCGCGCGGCTGCACCGGCGCGCCGGACTCTAAGCTAACCATGGCGCGGCCGCGCCAGTGGTCAGTCAGACCCAGAATTTAACTATTAACAGCATAGCTTGGAAATTGTTAACCTAACTTATTTGAAGATTGTAGAGGAACCTAAAATGTGTTATAAGATATAACATCGTGTAATCACAACGTTGAAACGATAGACTATTATGTAATGAACCAAATGTGATGTTTTCAAAAGTTAAAGATAAATGATAAGGTTATGCCTTAAATAGTGGGTTAAATCCCTAAAGCTAATATTAATATAACTAATTGTTATTGCAATTTTAATGATATGTGTAGGGTAATTGACGACATTATTATACTTGTGTAGCTTACATACAAGACAAGTTTTCTAACTTTATTCTCTTTATAATGAATGCAAGTTTCTTATCCTAAACTTTTATCGAGAAAGTTTTACTTTCCTTAATATTATTCGAAGCATATATTGTCTTAATACATCAATTTAAAGAAGATTGTTCTAACTCTTTTGAATATAGCACTTGGAATGTATATCATGTTTACTCAATTGTATATTATTGATATTCGATCTTTGACTTTGATAACCTTGTTCAATTCTATATTGATTATATTAAACCTCCAAGTAGTAAGCAAACTCTTGTTGATTGAACTAGTCTATTATGAATAGTGTTCTAAAATCCTAGAACCACTGATAAGTTAGTTCCGAGCTAAACTTTCTTTAGTGTGGAAATTCTAAATTTAAACTGAGATGAACAACCCTAACATAGGAAATTTTGTACGTGTAACGTTTAGATGTTTGTGCACAATATATGGTACAAAGGGCTGATCCCCCTAAGTACGATAAGAAGGGTCTGTATAATCTAAATGATTGTTAAGGTTGGGGTAGTAATACCTAATCACCGGGGACATAGTTCGTGGTCTTAAGACCCTCAGACAATAAACTTTGAACTTATTTTCTATTTTTGATTCATAGAACAAGTTCATTATTGTTCAACATTCGTTGTTCACTCTAATGTTGTTATCATTACTACTCTTTATATCAGTGAGCAATTGTTTGCTCACTCTTACAATTAACACTGCAGCTAAAGTTAAAAGAGTCGATGAGCCATCTATTAGCAAAGGAAAGGGCAAGATGTCCAAGTGTTGAAGAATTATTAGAATTTATCTAAATGCATTTATGTTATAAGACTTGTTTTCTTTTATGATGTATTTCACAAACTTATGTAATAATTTAAGGTTAGATTACCTGGGATTGTTTATGAGATGATGTAACCCTTTAATGGGAAAGATTATTGTTTAAATTAATTGATGTTTTATCCTTTATTATGGGTAGTTAGATGTAATTATTTTGACAGTGAGCACCAAATTCGGTGGAAATGAAGTACCCAGATTTGGGGGTGTCACAGGATGGTATCAAAGCTTTAGGTTATGAACCTTAGGTGGGGAAACCTTAGGAAGTAACCTTTAAGAAGACAGAAAACATAGAGGTGTTTAACTCTTATCGGGTTTTAAGGAATGGATTAAGGTATCCATTGAAGCTAAACAATAAAAGACGTTATGTTCTATGTGTTAATAACTTATGTGCTCGCGAGTATCGAAGAATGTTATATAATAAATAAATTTAAAAATATTTTTGTTGTCAGGATGTCTAACAAAGAAGGATCCAGTCCAGCTAGGGAAGTGATACCTCAGATACCTAGAGATGATGAACCCTGGGATATTCACGTAGTGCGGGAATAGTTGATCCAGGAGGATGAGCCTGTGACCGATCCCGAGGAAGATAGTTCATAGGATGAGGAGGAAGAGGATCCTGTGGAGTTTCCACCAAACTCCATATCGGCTGAGATGTATGATGCACTGTACGACCGTAACATAGAATTACAAGACAAGGTTGAGGAGCTGAAGGAGTTGGTTGAGATGCATCACGCTACGTTGGAGCAGAAGGATGCAGAGATTCAGGAACTCGACTCACGCCTTGGAAATACGGAGTGGGACTTAGTGCAAACGAAAGGTCAGCATGAGGATCTATTGGTAGTGAACAAGAAGATGAAAACTGACATGGAGAAATTCAAAGATGACTTCAAAGAGGAATCAGCTAGGCGTACAAGAGTAGAGGATGCTTGGATGAAGGTGACTCATTGTGCAGACCGTGTTGAAGCTAAGGTCCAAGTGAAGAAGGCCAAGATGAATGAGATGGATCACGCCTTTAATTCTGCGATTGATAGGGCCCAGGATCGAGTCTTTTATTACCCGCCTCAATTTGAAGACTCGCCGTGGTTCGTGATGGATCGTAGGACGGCGTATTGTATTATGGAGGAAGAGCGCAAGGAAGCCTCTTGACGTCTTAATATGCATAGATAGGAAGAATAAGAATGATAATAATATATGGTTATTTATGTGAATAAATAAAATTTTAAATTCCTTATTTTGAGATGAATAAAGGGGTAGTACGAGTATGTAATCCTGAAACTTGTTTAGTTCAGGAAAGTGGATGTTAATAGCGTTTATGCTATCTTTATTGTGTTTTAAAAACATTATGAATGAATAAAATATCAAAGTTTATTTGAAATGTTATGTGTTATAGCTTTAATTTTAGAATGTTTAAGTTAAGCTTCAGATACTCAAGAAGATGAGTAATGAACTAATAAGCGTATATTTTAACAGAAAATGCCTCCTAGAAGAAAACAACTACATCAAAAACCACCTCCTGAGGGGTCTACTAACAATAACAACGAGGCCAACACTAACCCGGTTCAACAGGTGGTGACTTTATTGACGGGAGCACTTGCGAATCAACTGCAAGCTCAAGTTACGACCTTCAAGGAATTCAAAGCGGTTGGACCGCCAGAGTTTCAAGGGTCTATGAATCCAGTGGAAGCCCAAACCTGGATCATGGAAATGGAGAAGGTGTTTGATGTTGCTAGAGTTAACGAAGATCCAAAGATTGCGTTCGCGACGTTCATGCTGAAGTATGAAGCTAGTTACTGGTGGCAAGCAAATAAGGTTCGTGGGGGACAAGGAGTGATAGCGTGGGATAGATTTAAGGAGATGTTTTTCAAAATGTACTTTCCAGTGAGTTCTCAGAATCAGTTGGACGTGCAATTTCTGGAGCTGAAACAAGGAACCATGACGGTGCGAGAATATGCTGCAAAGTTTAATGAGTTGGCAAGGTTTGCCACTTATCAAGTCAATATGGATAAGCGTAAGGCGAGAAGGTTTGAATAAGGATTGAAACCCTGGTTGTATAGCAAGGTTCCAATGTTCCAGTTAAATACATTTGCGGCTATATTGGAAAAGGCAATTATCGCAGAAGGTGGAAGCGATGCCTTGACCAAGTACAATCAAGAACAGAAGAAGAGGAAGAATGAGAATGAAAATAAGGCTGGTGGAAGTAACGTTGGAAGTACTAATCAGAAGAGGAAGTGGAGCGAGAATTTGACTACTGGAGGACAACAAGGAAGTCAGCAGAAGAAAAAGTTTGAAGCTTGTGCTACTTGCCATATTGGGGTATGTTTGAAGGGAAAGCGGGTGTGTTTCAACTGTGGTCAGGAGGGACACATTGCACTGAACTATTTTAGCCCAAAAAAAGGAGCATGTTTTACCTGCGGTTCGAAGGATCACATTGCTCGTGACTGCCCTAAAAAGCCAACGGGGAGTGCAAGTGGAGGAAAGGGAAACAACAACGACGGTGGTGTATTGACTATCACTGGACCAGCACAATCAGGCTGACCAACTGCAAGAACTTTTAATATGACCGTGTAGGATGCTGTTTAGTCTAAGGATGTGGTGTCAAGTATCATACCGATTAATGGTATTAATTCTTATGTATTATTTGATTCGGGTGCTACTTATTTATTTATATCCGATGAATTTGCTCAGAACTTAGATTTATCTCAGGAAGAATTAGATTATCCTTTGAGCATAGAGATTGCGAATAGGGAAGTGATTCCTGTTAGATTCATATATAAGAATTGTAGAGTGGTTATAAAGGGTCGAGAGGTGATGGTAGATTTGATACTAGTTAAACTTGGTGAGTTTGATGTTATATTGGGAATGGATTGGTTAATCAATCACAGAGCAGTAATTGATTGCCAAAGAAAATGTGTTAACCTTATGACTCCGTCAAGGGTTGTGTTCTATGGCAATAAGTCACCTCGACAAGCAAGTTGTCTGAAGGTGATGCAAGCCAAGAAGTTGTTGAGACAAGGATGTGTAGGATACTTAGCTTACATAGTCAATACACAGAAGAAGAGTGCGAGTTAGAAGAGATACTAATCATAAGAGATTTTGCAGACGTATTTCTAGACGATTTGTCGGGTCTTTCGCCGGATCAACAAATTGATTTCCTGATTGATTTAGTACCAGGAATGGCCCCGATATCTAAGGCACCATACAGAATGGCCCTGGTAGAGATGAAAGAGTTAATGGTGCAGTTGCAAGAATTGCTCGACAAGAGGTATATCCAGCCGAGTGTATCGCCGTGGGGAGCGCCAGAGTTGTTTATTAAGATGAAGGATGGATTGATGCGGCTCTGCATTGACTATCAAGAATTGAATAAGGTCACGATTAAAAATAAGTATCCGTTACCGAGAATAGACGACCTGTTCGATCAACTGAAGGGTGCGAGGTATTTCTATTTCTCAAAGATAGACTTGAGGAGTGGTTATCATCAGCTGAAGGTGAGGCCAGAAAACATACCGAAGATGGCATTAAGAACTTGGTATGGTCATTACGAGTTTCTGGTTATGATATTTGGTTTAACCAATGCACCTGCAGCGTTCATGGATTTAATGAGCAGGGTGTTTAAACCATTCTTAGACAAATTTGTTGTGGTGTTTATCGATGATATTTTGGTGTATTCCAAGACCAAGAAGGAACATGTTGAACACTTAAGAGTGACGTTGGAGACATTGAGAAAAGAGAAGTTGTATGCAAAATTTTTAAAATGTGAATTGTGGTTGGAACGTGTACAGTTTCTCGGACACGTTATTGATAAAGACGAAATTTTGGTAGATCCATCAAAAGTTGAAGCTGTAGTAAACTGGGATTAGCCGAAGACACCGTCAAAAGTAAGGAGTTTCTTGGGATTGGCAGGTTAATATAGGCATTTTATTCAAGACTTTTCCAAGATCGCGACCCTGTTGACGAATTTAACCAGGAATGCGGTAAGTTTGTTTGGACAGAGAAGTGTGAAGAAAGTTTTCACGAATTGAAGAAGAGGTTGAGTTTGGCACCTGTGTTATCATTGTCGGATGATATAGGGAATTTTGTGGTGTATAGTGATGCATCACATAAAGGACTAGGCTGTGTGCTTATGCAGAATGACAGAGTTATTGCATATGTATCACGTCAATTAAAAGATTACGAGAAAGGATATCCGACTCATGACTTAGAGTTGGCTGCGGTGGTGTTTGTCCTGAAGATTTGGAGACATTATCTTTATGGAGACCGGTGTGAGATGTATACTGACCATAAAAGTCTGAAGTATATCTTTACACAAAAAGATTTGAATATGAGGCAGAGAAAGATGGTTGGAGTTGATCAAAGACTATAAGTGCGAGATATTCTATCATCCCGAAAAGGCGAATGTTGTTGCTGATGCTTTATGTAGGAAGGGACGGGAAAGGTCAATGATGTTGACAGCTCAGAAGAAGTTAGTGTTGAAAATGGCTAAGATGGAATTAGAAATTAAATATCCGACAGGGTCTGATGAAAAGTTGTTCTAGATAGGAACCGGTTCAACGTTGGTAGATAAAGTGAAGAATGCACAACTTCAAGATGAAGACTGCGAAAAGATAAAACAGAAAGTATATGAAGGGGAGGAAAGCAAATTCAAACTTGATTCGGAAGGGTTACTTCGATTCGAAGGGAGAATTTGGGTTCCGCCAGTACCGGAAGTTAAAGAGGAAATTCTGAGTGAAGCTCACAACTCAAGATATTCAATTCACCCTAGAAGTACGAAAATGTACCAGGATCTTAGACATCATTTTTGGTGGCCGAATATGAAAAAGGATGTGGCTGAGTGTGTGGCGAAATGTTTAACGTGTCAGAAAGTTAAAGCTGAACACCAAAGGCCAAGCGGATTATTGCAACCGTTGGAGATACCGGAATGGAAATGGGAGCATATCACAATAGATTTTCTGGTAGGTCTTCCAATGACTCAGCAAGGTTATGATGCTGTTTGGGTGATTGTTGATCGATTGACGAAGTCAGCCCACTTCTTACCATTCAAGATTAGATTTAACCTGGATCGGTTGGCAAAACTATACGTTAAAGAAATTGTTTCAAGACACGATGTACCTGTGTCCATTGTATCTGACAGATATCCGCGTTTCACATCAAATTTCTGGAAACGATTACAAGAATGTTTGGGAACTAAGTTGAGAATGAGCACATCGTACCATCCTCAAACAGACGGACAGAGTGAGAGAACCATCCAAACATTAGAAGATATGCTCAGAGCATGTATCATGAATTTCAAAGGAAATTGGGATGATCATTTACCGTTGGTTGAATTTGCCTATAATAATAGTTATCACGCGAGTATTGGCATGCCGCCTTACGAAGTGTTATACAGGAGAAAATGTAGAACTCCGTTATGTGGTAGATGAACGACATATATTGGGTCCAGAGTTGGTATAACAAACCGTCGAGATCATCAAGGTGATTCGAGTAAGATTGAGAGCTACACAGGATAGACAGAAGAAATATGTCGATCAACACCGATAAAATTAGGAATTCGATGTTGGTAGTTATGTTTTCTTGAAAATATCTCCCTGAAAAGGGGAAAATTCGATTTGGCAAGAAGGGGAAATTAAGCCCTAGGTTTATAGGACCTTTTGAAGTGCTTCAACGCGTTGATGAAGTGGCATACGAGGTAGCTTTACCTCCAAATTTGGAGCATATTCATAATATTTTCCATGTATCGGTATTGAGGCCATATAAACCTGATTATAAGCATGTAATAGAATATGAGCCTTTATAATTTGAGAAAGATTTGTCCTATGAAGAAATTCCTGTTCAAATTATTGACAGGAAGGAGCAAGTACTAAGGAATAAAGTGATATCTTTTGTTAAGGTAATCTGGAGGAACCACAATGCTGAAGAAGCTACGTGGGAACTTGAAGATGTTATGATGAGAAATTATCCTCACTTGTTTGCTTAATCTTGTATGATGATTCTGGGGACAGAATCCTATTAAGGAGAGAAGAATGTGACGGATGAATTTATCGAGTTGTGATTCTAGGGATAGAATCCTTTTAAGGAGGGAAGGATGTAACGATCAAGAAATTTGTAATTTAATTTAAATATTTATTGTATTAAATAAATATTTTAAATAATTTATTTATTGAGGGAAATAAATAATTGATGAATTGTGGTGCATT
Source organism: Panax notoginseng (assembly GCA_016801055.1). NCBI lineage: Eukaryota > Viridiplantae > Streptophyta > Magnoliopsida > Apiales > Araliaceae > Panax > Panax notoginseng. The sequence goes on from CM029014.1 coordinate 187,586,253, forward strand.
AATTTAGTAACTAAATTGATTAATGTTAATTAAATTAAATAATGGTAATTTTATTTAAAGGATTTAATTTAATAAAATAATTAAATTAAATGAATTATTTTATATTAAAGAAAATAAGTAAAGCAATGTTTAAGGAAAATTTATTAATTAAATGAGATATATAATTATTTATTAATTATAAGTATAATTATAATAAGATTATAATAATTATTATTATAAGATATTTAAGTTAACCAAAGTATGACACATGAAATCATATAATATAATATTATTAAAATAATTTAGTTTGAGGGAAATAGGTGGTAGCCAAACAAGGCTTTGTGACCTTTGGCTTATTTGAACTGACGTCTGTTTGGGTTTTATAACTGAAGTACGCGGGTTAGTGGGAGACAATATATGTTTACGCATTTTATTTGTATCTAAGGCTAAACTAAGAACAGAGAGTTAGTGAGGAAGGGGAAAACACAGAGAGAATTGCTAAGAGGTTGAGGGCTTTGCTGTGGAAGGGGAAAGAATAGAAGCCACTCTATATCAAATGCTTCAATAATCAAGGATTAAGGTATACTGTACTTCTAATGCCCATGTTTTTGAGTTCTCAGTGAATATTTTCTATAAACTATTAAGTCACGTTGGATGATTGTGTATATATGTGCATATAGTTGGCTAGAATATGTTGGTCACCATATAGGAGTGTTATTGGAATAACTAAATACGTGAAATTGGGTTTGATGATGAGATTGTAATAACAGTGATATGTGTATATGATATGGCTTTAGAAAGTACAAAATTTTATTTTTGATATGTATGATAATCTGTAAATTGATGTTGGATTATGTTATTGTGTTAAGAAACAAAAGCGGCGTAGTTCGAATCATGTTAATTGGTTAAAAAACGAATTCGTGGCGATCGAATTCGCTAAAAGTGTCAAAATTGAAGAAATTTGGAAAATTGTGGTTATCATTCTTCAAAACTGAATATATATAATGATTATGTAGTTAGAATGGTGAATAACATGTTTAGTGATGCTATTACAAAGTTTTAGTGCTAGGTTTCATGAATTTCAGTGGAATTGGGATTCTTGGCCTAGAGCAGAGTTTGATTTCGTGAGTCTGCAAAAACAGTTTCTAGTGCCGAGCGCAAGGGCGCTGCCTGTTGGCGCTGGCGCGCTGCCTTTTGGCGCAAGCGCGCAGTCGCGCGGGCGCGCCAGACTCTAAGCTAACCATGGCACGGCCGCGCCAGTGGTCAGTCAGACCCAGAATTTAACTATTAACAACATAGCTTGGAAATTGTTAACCTAACTTATTTAGTGATTGTAGAGGAACCTAAAATGTGTTATAAGATATAACAACATGTTGTAATCACAATGTTGAAATGATAGACTATTATGTAATGAACCAAATGTGATGTTTTCAAAAGTTAAATATAAATGATAAGGTTATGCCTTAAATGGTGGGTTAAATCCCTAAAGCTAATATTAATATAACTAATTGTTATTGCGATTTCAATGATATGTGTAGGGTAATCGGCGAACATTATTATACTTGTGTAGCTTACATACAATGCAAGTTTTCTAACTTCATTCTCTTTATAATGAATGCAAGTTTCACTTTCCTTAATATTATTCGAAGTATATATTGTTTTAATACATCGATTCAAAGGAGATTGTTCTAACTCTTTTGAATATAGCACTTGGCATGTATATCATGTTTACTCAATTGTATATTGTTGATATTCGATGTTTGACTTTGATAACCTTGTTCAAGTCTATATTGATTATATTAAACCTCCAAGTAGTAGGCAAACTCTTATTGATTAAACTAGTCTATTATGAATAGTGTTCTAAAATCCTAGAACCACTGATAAGTTAGTTACGAGCTAAACTTTCTTTAGTACGGAAATTCTAAATTCAAACTGAGACGAACAACCCTAACATAGGGGATTTTGTATGTGTAACGTTTAGATATTTGTGCGCAATACATGGTACAAAGGGTTGATCTCCCTAAGTACGATAAGAAGGGTCTGTATAGTCTAAATGACTGTTAAGGTTGGGGTAGTAATACATAATCACTGGTGGCATAGTTCGTGGTCTTAAGACCCTCAGACAATAAACTTCGAACTTTCTTTCTATTTTTGATTCATAGAACAAGTTCATTATTATTCAGCATTTGTTGTTCACTCTTATGTTGTTATCATTACTACTCCTTATATCAGTGAGAAATTATTTGCTCACTCTTGCAATTAACACTTCATCTAAAGTTAAAAGAGTCGATGAGTCATCTACTAGCAAAGGAAAGGGCAAGATGTCCAAGTGTTGAAGAATTATTAGAATTTATCTAAATGCATTTATGTTATAAGACTTGTTTTTTTTTATGATGTATTCCGCAAACTTATGTAATAATTTAAGGTTAGATTACCTGGGATTGTTTATGAGATGTTGTAACCCTTTAATGGGAAAGATTATTGTTTAAATTAATTGATGTTTTATCCTTTATTATAGGTAGTTAGATGTAATTATTTTGATAGTGAGCACCAAATTCGGTGGAAATGAAATACCCGAATTTGAGGGTGTCACAGATACCCCGGCGGGGGCATCACGCATCTTCATCTGTCCAAATACAGATTGTTAGGTTTTGTAAAAATCAAAGTAGTAATCAAATTGCAAATTAGCGGAAGCAAAATAAAATTAGATTTTAAAATTTTTCACAAACCAATTACCCGGATCATCCTTTATGCATATTATTAATTAAAACGAAGAACAAGAAGTTATGGAATCATACCCTTGTAGATACGAGCTTCCACAGGTACGAGTTCACCTCCTACTTCTCCGTGATCTCCTTGAATCTTCGGGTAGATTCCTTCCTTTGATCAATGTTAGCCACCCAAGTGTATGGCCTCTAGAGGTGATCCACCAAGGAAGAATAATTTTCAAGAAGAAGGATGTATTGGCTCAAACCCTAGTTTTTTCTCTCTATAGAAAAAGAGGCATACTCTCCAACAACTTGGAATTACCTATTTCATATATCTGATATAAGACTCCTCTTATAAAGATATCAGGTAACCCTATTTCATTAAAATAAGGTATTATTTATTTAATTAAACTCTTTTAATTAAATGGGCTCCCTAATCTTATTAGGGATAATTAATTAAACTCCTTTAACTAATTTTCCCTCCAAATCCTATTAGGAATAAATAAGAGTACTTATATTAAATTAATTCTGAAACTCCTTTAGAAATTAAAATAATTATAATTATAATAATATTAATAACACTCCTGTTATTAATTTATATTTAATATTTCTAAAATATTAAATAATAAATATTAAGCTATTTAATTTATTCTATCACTATAGATTAAATTAAATATACTTAACATATTATTACGATTATGCCATTAACTTATTAAATAATTATTCTTCCTTTTATGGTGCGACCCTTTAGGTTCTCCATATTAAATCGGTTGTGAATAAATCAATTAGAACAATTCTAATCTTATTTAAATAAATAAATTAAACGATTAATTTATTTAAATAAATAATATTTATTCTACAATAGGGATAAGCCTCCCTAGCGATCAACGACTTTTCAGATAATATTGATTTCAACATTAATCATAAAAGAACATTTGAGTTAATAGTTAACGTACAATTCAATCCTTCCACCATACAATGTCCCATTTAAATATAAGACATGAAATTACTGTCAAGTCTTATTTTATTTAATTATATGTATTTTGATTCCTAAATGCACAACTCCTAATGAATGCAAATTAGAAACTACTTTCTAATTTTATTCCACCTTGGTCAAGGATTCCTAGGTTGTCATTTATCGAATCACATAGGACATTTCTCTTCTTTTACTAGAAGTGGTTAATTCTTTATTGATCATTCATTATCTTCATATATAACTTATTACACCCAAACATACCCTTTGATATACTCTAAGAGTCTTAAGGAATAAGTCAAAGTGTAATTCATTATATATAAGATACTATAATGATCTTAAGTCTAAGGATCATTTGTACTACTATCACTACATGAATTCCTATTAACAGGCAAGTAAAACTCCATTAAGTATTCCTTAGCGAGTCACGTTCAGTGAACTTATTCTCTAATAAGCACCTACATACTTGCTTTAGTGTCTCCACACAAATGATCATGAGATCAATCATCCTCATCCAATGAGCAAGTAACGTACGCACTAATCTATCCGGATTCACTAATCCCATTTTTAGTAATCCATTGATTGGGAACATTTTAGTTTTAAGCTATCTAAGAATTTAGATCACATTAACATGATCTCATCATAATTCTAAAAGCATTGCTTAAAACTATGGGTTTATCACATATTATTAAAATAGCACCATGTAGATAATAAATGCCTTTAATAAATAATTCTTTTATTAATAAATAAATAAGATTGATTACAACGTATATGCTTTATCATCATACATGATTGGCTTGTATGCATACTACTTTCAGTCTCCCACTTACACTAAAGCCAATCGCCCTAGTTTCTCATACCCATATACTCTAAGTAACGATCAAACTGCTGTTGTGTTAACGCTTTAGTAAATGGATCTGCAATATTTTTTTGAGAGTCCACACGCTCCAGGGTGACGTCTCCTCTTTCAATGATCTCTTTGATCAAATGAAACCGCCGCAACACGTGATTGGATTTCTGATGAGACCTGGGTTCCTTAGCCTGCGCAACAGCTCCAGTGTTGTCACAGAATAAAGGTACTGGTCCTGTAGTGCTAGGAGCCACACCAAGCTCGGTAATGAACTTCTTCATCCAAACAGCTTTCATTGTAGCTTCACTTGTAGCTATGTACTCTGCCTCTATCATTGAATCAACAACTGTTCGCTGTTTGGAACTCTTCTAACTCACTGCGCCACCGTTTAAGGTAAACACATACCCCGAAACGGATTTACTATAATCTTGGTCAGTTTAAAAACTTGTGTCTGTGAAGCCCTCTAGTTTCAATTCAGACCCACTGTAGACAAGAAATACATCCTTAGTTCTTCTTAAGTACTTTAGGATATTTTTCACTGCCTTCTAGTGTTCTTCTCCTGGATTCGACAAATATCTGCTTGTTACACTAAGTACACGAGCGACATCTGGTCTAGTACATATCATACCGAACATGATAGATCCTATTGCTGAAGCATAAGGAATCTTACTCATACGGTCTCTCTCCTCAGGTGTCTTTGGGGCCTGTTTCTTGGAGAGATGTACTCCATGGCTTATCGGCATGAGACCACTTTTGGAATCTTCCATGCTAAACCTCTTTAGCATCGAGTCAATGTATGTTCCTTGGGACAAGCCAAACATCCTTTTGGATCTATCTCTATAGCCCATAATATAGGATGATTCTCCCAAGTCCTTCATGGAGAAGTGTTTAGATAACCAGATTTTAATTGATTGTAGCATAGGAATATCATTCCCTATCAGTAATATATCATCAACATATAATACGAGGAATGAAATAGCGCTTCCACTAACCTTCTTGTACACACATGGTTCATCCTCATTTTTGATAAAATCAAACTCTTTGATTGTCTCATCAAAACGGATGTTCCACCTACGAGAAGCTTGCTTTAATCCATAAATGGATCGTTGTAGCTTACAGACTTGATTTGTTCCAACCTTTAAAATAAGTCCCTCTGGCTGTGTCATATACACATCCTCCTCAGGTTTCCCATTGAAGAAGGCCGTTTAAACGTCCATCTGCCAGATTTCGTAGTCATGGTAAGCTGCAATCGCAAGAAAAATTTGAATGGACTTGAGCATTGCTACTGGTGAGAAGGTTTCGTCATAGTCAACTCCTTGTCTTTGTTTGAAACTTTTTGCGACCAGTCGGGCCTTATAGGTCTCTACCTTGCCGTCTTCTCCAGTCTTTCTTTTAAAGACCCATTTACACCTAATAGGCTTAATGGCTTCAGGTGGTGAAACCAAAGTCCATACTTGGTTTTCATACATGGAGTTCATCTCGAATTTCATGGCTTCTTGCCACTTCTCTGAGTCTTTATTACTCATAGCCTGTTCGTAATTCAATGGATCATCATCATCTATGATGCGTACCTCATCGTCATCCTCTATGACAAGTCCATACCTATCAGGTATCTTTGGTACTCTTCCAGATTTATGAATAAGGTGTGGTACATAAGGAATCTCTACTTGGTTAGGTACCTGACTTTGATCTGTAGTATTTTGTGGTTCTTGAACCTCTTCAAGATATATCTTACTCCCACTAACCCCTTCAAGGATAAACTCCTTTTCCAAGAAGGCAGCATGTTTCGCACCAAACACCTTTTGATCAGTTGGATGATAGAAATAATACCCCGATGTTTCTTTAGGGTATCCCACAAATCTACATTTGTCAGATCTAGTCTGTAGCTTATCGTTTTCATACTTTTTGACATAAACTGGACAACCCCAAGTCTTAACATGCTTAAGATTTGGTTTCCTCCCTGTCCATAACTCATATGGAGTCTTGGGGACGAATTTTGTAGGTACCTTGTTAAGTAGGTATGTAGCCGATTCTGGGGCATATCCCTAGAAGGAAACTGGAAGGTCGGTAAAGCTCATCACGGATCGAATCATGTCCAACAATGTTCGATTTCTCCTTTCAGATACACCATTCATCTATGGCATCCCTAGTGGAGTCCATTGTGAGATTATACCAATTTCTTTGAGACAATTGAGAAACTCACCACTTAAGTATTCTCCTCCTCAATCAGATCGAAGAATCTTAATACTCTTACCACTTTGCTTCTCTACTTCACTTCTAAACTCTTTGAACTTTTCAAATGATTCAGATTTATATTTTATTAAATACACATATCCAAATCTTGAGTGATCGTCAGTGAATGTAATAAAATAAGAATACCCTCCTCGTGCAGTCGTTGTCATAGGTCCACATACATCTGTGTGTACCAATGCTAACAACTCTGTAACTCTTTCTCCTTTTCCACTAAAAGGAGATTTAGTCATTTTGCCCATGAGACAAGATTCACAAGTTGGATATGATTCATAATTCGATAACTCTAGGAGCCCATCTTTATGCAACTTGGATAATCTTGTTTCATTAATATGACCGAGTCTACAGTGTCACATGAAGGTATAATTAACATCATCTCTTTTCCTTTTCTTAGTTTGTTCAATTTGAAGTATATTTTCATGTAAGTCAAGTATATAAAGTCCATTTCGTAAATTACCAACACCATATAAAACATTATTACTATAAATAGAACAACTATTGTTCTTTATTATAATGTCAAAACCATCCATATCTAATACAGATATTGAAATAATATTTCTAATAAGTGACGGAACAAAATAACAATTATTTAAACAAATTGATTTGCCCGTAGGCAGTGCTAAACAATAAGTCCATACAGCTAATGCAGCAACCTTTGCTCTATTTCCCACTCGTAGTACGACCTCATCATTGCTCAGCTTTCTACTTCTGACCAGTCCCTTCATATTATTACATATGTGAGAACCACAGCCGGTATCCAATACTCAAGTAGAAGATTGACTTTCAGAAAAATTAATTTCAATCATAAACAAACCTTGATTAGGATTCGAAGCTTCTCCAAGCTTCTTCTGCTTTTGTTCCGCAAGATAATCCTTGCAGTTCCTCTTCCAGTGACCCGGCTTGTTGTAATGGAAGAAAATTCCTTTGCTAGTTGGATCAGGTTTCTTTTGATCCTTCACTTTCGTCTTTCCCTTAGCCTTCTTGGATTTCTTCTTTTCAGAAGATACCTTGGGCCTCTTCCTTTTCTTGGAAGAATCATCCACAAGTAAGACATGGTTCTTCTTGGATGGGAAGTGACCTTCAGCAATATTCTTCTCAATGGTGAGTCTTCTCTTGACTTATCATTATCTCCACTGTCTTTAATCATGAATTATACTTCAAACAAATACCAAGATTATATAGGTAATGCTCATAGATATACTCAGGAAGTGGATGAGCACAATCATATCTTATGATGACACGAGATTGTATGTCATTAGACATCTTGTATGATAGTGGCAAAACACTCTTCCAACGTTGGGTTCGCTTCACCCTAGATGATTCACCAAATATAACTCCTAAATGATGACCACCGTTCTATTCCCCTGTTACCCTCGCTCGACCCAGCTACACTCTTATTACCTGAAAGGAATTGTGAACAGAAGGGTGAGCACAACTAGCCCAGTAAAGTATATCATGACTAAAGATAAATAAATTATCAATAGTCTTCATCAGTAATAAATCAGAGATTTAGAACATATAGTAGATGATAAAAAATTTTAACCATAGTTGCAGCGGAACGAGCAATCCATTAGAAGAGTCAAATAGACTATAAAGTCTATTATCTTCTCCATGTTAAAAGTCCACCAACAATATTTTATCCCTGTAACATCAATCAACAATTCCTGTCCACAATCACATGTATAACTCATAAACGTAATTGTGATTCTAAATTTTTCTTTGCACCCAGGACGAAGAATATTTTCATCACCTGTCTTTATCTGAAACATCAAAGATCATGGTTATACCAAATCACAGTTCCTGTTCATAATCATACTAATAAATCCATCTTTACACTACGGCCAAATATATTCAACAACAGTTCATCTTTGCACTACAGGCCAAAGATATTCATCAACAGACCATCTTTGCACTACAAGCCAAAGATATTCATCAATAATTCATCTTTGCACTACAGGCCAAAGATATTTCTCAACAGTTCATATTTACACTACAGGCCAAAGATATTTCTCAACAGTTCATATTTGCACTACAGGCCAAATATATTCATTAACAGTTCATATTTGCAGTACAGGCCAAATATATTAATATCTCAAAGAAATATATAATCATTTCAGAATTTATATACACCATAATTATAACCATGTTAATCAATTCATCTTTACACTTAAGCTAAAGATATTCAATTATAAATTCAGTGATCATGATCATACCAGTCACAATTCAACTTTGCACTACAGGCCAAAGAGAACCTTAGTCATGATCATACCAATAATCTACCCATCTTTACACTCCAGTGAAAGGGAATTTCAACATCAGGATTATAAAAATGTTATATATGATAATAAAAATAATATAATCAATACATAGTTTTAATCTCAAGAGTAATATTCATAACTCAACTATAATTTGGTTAGAAAAAGAAACCAATTTTGTCGTGAATAGTAACTCGTGAATAGTAACTCATGAATAGTAACTCGTAAATAGTAACTCATGAATAGTAACTCCGACACAAAAAGATAGAAATTTTACAATAAAATTCATACCAATATTTTCGGTAAAATGATATTGAAATAATAACATTTCTTAAATTTATAAATAATTTATTTTAATTGTTTACACTTTACTAAATAATGCATTTAATCATCATAAAATGCCAACTCTTAAGATTTCATCATCAATAACGAAAACCCTCATCAAAAATCTGCATATACCTCATATAGGATTCTCAAGCCACAAAATCCTAATTTTTAATTTTCTTACTTCACAAAACATATTTAATTTATTTTCTCATAACTAGTCTATTTTCATGAAAAATACCAAATCAGTTTCAAAAATATTTTTTTTCTGGGATTTAGCAGAATATAGTCCCATAGTGAACATATATTTTTTTCAGAATTTTTAAAAGTCATTTACTATTTTTCATATGACCAAAACAGCCGAATATTTAGATATTTATCAAAAATTGTACTTTTATCTAAAAATTCTGCAATTCACAGAGTATACTCCTATCATATACATGTACTCCCAATAAAAATTTCATCAATTTTGGAGTTAACCACTAGGAGTTATAAGCGGTTACTTTTAAAATAGTATTTTCTCATAAAATTCATAACTCTTAATCTATACATCCAAAAATCACTATTTTTGGACACAATCAAGAAAACTCATCAAAATATCATTTTAAATTTTTCCAGAATTTTCTGAAGAACAGAAGAATTACGAACTGAAAAACATAATAACCCTTAAAATCCCTTACTATCCCTTACAATCTCTTACAATCTCTTACTATCCCTTACCTCAAAAGTGCAGTATTTCTGACTGGAATGCAAAGTCGAAGGAAACTTGCACTGAATAGCAACTCTCAAAGTATCTAAATACTCACAAAATATGCTTCATAATATAGAGAGAGAAAGAGAGAAAACTTATGAATTCTGGTGTGATTTTCAATTCTAACTTAGCCCTCTATTTATAGGAAAATGTTAGCACGCCGAAGCAGACTTAACCTGCAACCTGATGGCTTTACCTGCTACTATTCCCACCCACCACATTTGAATAAAAATCTCAGCATATTTTTTCACCAACCATGAGTGGGGCCCACCAATTCTAGAATTTTCCACCAAAATGATTAACTCTGAAAATTCAACAATTTCTGAACCAGTCATCTCGTAAAATTCATAACAAATCATACGTTAATTTTTAACGGTTCAAAATTTGTGGACATATACTCAACTTATATATGTATAACATATCAAAAAATCACAACGATCCAACGGTCGGATTAAAAATTATAACCCCCGCAATATGTCCCCTAATTTGATTTTTAATACATCCGTTCCGACAAAAATACAGATAAAACACCTCAATATTAACTCCTTCATTTTTATCCACAAAAATATATCCCTCATTTATATCTACATAAAATAAATATTTTCTTATCATATGAATCAATAATTAATTATTCACAAATAATATTACAGAATCATATTTATGACAACCAGGCCGTTCCTAGGAAAAAGGGGCTTTCCAATAAGAATTTCTTCTTACTGGCGCGCAATTAGGTGACCAAACCTCTCCTTAGACAGAACTTTCTAGACATTGCCAATAATGTTATCTAATAATATTATTCAAATAATATGAATTATTGATCTGATAATGGGAAATACTGTGCAGCAACAATTATTGAATAACAATAATACAAAATTTCAACGTAGCAATTATTGAATCAATAAAATAAAATATTGAACAGTAATTACTGTAACAATTATTGAGTAGTGCCTTCTTACATAATAATCAATAATTTCAAAAATACTGCGCAATACCGTGTGCTACTGTACAATAACGCGAATTACTGTATTTTAACCACCGGGTATTCCAACAGTGTTAACGGTAACAACTACGTCGTTATTTGTAAAAACTCAAATTTGTCGTTTTCTTCATCCGACAGTTATTCTGTTATGGGGCCCAAAAATGGCTGTGCCGTCGTACGAATATTTCCCGACAGAAAGAATATTCTACGACCAAACGAATATTCCCCGACAACAATGAATATTTTATAACCACTTGTGTATTTTGAAAAAAAAATTCATAAATCACCCTTAACTTTAACATTTATCAATTTAACCATTTACTGAATAGTAATTATAAGAAAAATTGAATACTTTTATTTCATAAAATTCGGGATCTTACAATCTCCCCTCCTTATGAAATTTCGTCCCCGAAATTTACGTACCTGGTATTTCAAAGAGTTGAGAATACATTGCTTTCATTTCAGATTCCATCTTCCCTGTCATCACGATTTCTCCATTGATCATCTCCTGTATTTCAGATATCATTCTAGAATACAGTTTCAAAACAAGGGTTAATTGAACAAATTAACATTTACATAATATCCTGATATTATGACTGACCAAAAAATAAGCTTAGGTAGGACACACTAGCGAATGATTTACTCATCTCTCCCCTCCTAGTTCTATTTCCCGATCTCCGTCAAAGATCATATCCCTAAGCTCTGATACCAACTGTGACAACCCCAAAACAGGTCAATTCCATCCAACCTATTCTGAGTCCCCAAATACATGGTACAGAAAATAACTACAACTTTATTACAACAATTGTCGTGCAAAATACAACAATATATATATTGTGAGTTTGGATACAAATATATACCAAATGTGACTCATGTCCCAGCCGTGGACAGCACCTCACAATGACACCTTACATAAAGGTATAGTCAAAAACTGTTTTAAAAATTAGAATCTTTGGAAAGTGCTCAAGGAAACCTTTGTACATGGGAGGCCATACGTCTAGGTTATGATAGATATCATATGGCCACAGAATTATCTTTGGTTGACCCAATAGACCCCAAAATAAAATAAGAAGATTACTATCATATTCTTCTCAATGGTGAGTCTTCTCTTGACTTATCATTATCTCCACTGTCTTTAATCATGAATTATACTTCAAACAAACACCAAGATTATATAGGTAGTGCTCGTAGATATACTCAGCAAGTGGATGAGCACAATCCTATCTTATGATGACACGAGATTGTATGTCATTAGACATCTTGTATGATAGTGGCAAAACACCCTTCTAACATTGGGTTCGCTTCACCCTAGATGATTCACTAAATATAACTCCTAAATGATGACCACCGTTCTATTCCCCTGTTACCCTCGCTCGACCCAGCTACACTCTTATTACCTGAAAGTATTTGTGAACAGAAGGGTGAGTATAACTAGCCCAGTAAAGAATATCATGACTAAAGATAAATAAATTATCAATAGTCTTCATCAGTAATAAATCAGAGATTTAAAACATATGGTAGATGATAAAAATTTTCAACCATAGTTGCAGCGGAACGAGCAATCCATTAGAAGAGTCAAATAGACTATAAAGTCTATTATCTTCTCCATGTTAAAAGTCCACCAACAATATTTTATCCCTGTAACATCAATCAATAATTTCTTTCCACAATCACATGTATAACTCATAATCGTAATTGTGATTCTAAATTTTTCTTTGCACCTAGGACGAAGAATATTTTCATCACCTGTCTTTACCTGAAACATCAAAGATCATGGTTATACCAAATCACAGTTCCTGTTCATAATCATACTAATAAATCCATCTTTACACTACGGCCAAATATATTCAACAACAGTTCATCTTTGCACTACAGGCCAAAGATATTCATCAACAGACCATCTTTGTGCTACAGGCCAAAGATATTCATCAATAATTCATCTTTGCACTACAGGCCAAAGATATTTCTCAACAGTTTATATTTGCACTACAGGCCAAATATATTCATTAACAGTTCATATTTGCACTACAGGCCAAATATATTAATATCTCAAAGAAATATATAATCATTTCAGAATTTATATACACCATAATTATAATCATGTTAATCAATTCATCTTTACACTTAAGCTAAAGATATTCAATTGTAAATTTAATGGTCATGATCATACCAGTCACAATTCAACTTTTCACTACAGGCCAAAGAGAACCCTAGTCATGATCATACCAATAATCTACCCATCTTTACACTCCAGTGAAAGGGAATTTCAACATCAGGATTATAAAAATGTTATATATGATAATAAAAACAATATAATCAATATATAGTTTTAATCTCAAGAGTAATATTCATAACTCAACTATAATTTGGTTAGAAAAAGAAACCAATTTTGTCGTGAATAGTAACTCGTGAATAGTAACTCATGAATAGTAACTCGTAAATAGTAACTCATGAATAGTAACCCCGACACAAAAAGATAGAAATTTTACAATAAAATTCATACCAATATTTTCGGTATAATGATATTGAAATAATAACATTTCTTAAATTTATAAACAATTTATTTTAATTGTTTACACTTTACTAAATAATGCATTTAATCATCATAAAATGCCAACTCTTAAGATTTCATCATCAATAAACAAAACCCTCATCAAAAATCTGCATATACCTCATATAGGATTCTCAAGCCATAAAATCATATTTTCCAATTTTCTTACTTCACAAAATATATCTAATTCATTTTCTCATAACTAGTCTATTTTCATGAAAAATATCAAATCAGTTCCAAAAATATTTTTTTTCTGGGATTTAGCAGAATATAGTCTCATAGTGAACATATATTTTTCTCAGAATTTTTAAAAGTCATTTACTATTTTCATATGGCCAAAACAGCCGAATATTTAGACATTTATCAAAAATTGTACTTTTATCTAAAAATTCTGAAATTCACAGAGTATACTCCTATCATATACATGTACTCCCAATAAAAATTTCATCAATTTTGGAGTTAACCAAAAGAAGTTATAAGCGATTACTTTTAAAATAGTCTTTTCTCATAAAATTCATAACTCTTAATCTATACATCCAAAAATCACTATTTTAATCTTTACACTCAAGTCAAAGAGAAATATTTACATGGTACAGAAAATAACTATAACTTTATTACAATAATTGTCGTGCAAAATACAACAACATATATGTTGTGAGTTTAGATACAAATATATACCAAATGTGACTCATGTCCCAACCGTGGACATCACCTCACAATGACACCTTACATAAAGGTATAGTCAAAAACTGTTTTAGAAATTAAAATCTTTGGAAAGTGCTCAAGGAAACCTTTGTACATGGGAGGCCATGCGTCTAGGTTATGATAGATATCATATGGCCACAGAATTATCCTTGGTTGACCCAATAGACCCCAAAATAAAACGAGAAGATTACTATCATATTCTTCCCAATGGTGAGTCTTCTCTTGACTTATCATTATCTCCACTGTCTTTAATCATGAATTATACTTCAAACAAACACCAAGATTTTATAGGTAGTGCTCGTGGATATACTCAGCAAGTGGATGAGCACAATCATGTCTTATGATGACACGAGATTGTATGTCATTAGACATCTTGTATGATAGTGGCAAAACACCCTTCCAACGTTGGGTTCGCTTCATCCTAGATGATTCACCAAATATAACTCTTAAATGATGACCACCGTTCTATTCCCCTGTTACCCTCGCTCGACCCAGCTACACTCTTATTACCTGAAAGGAATTGTGAATAGAAGGGTGAGCACAACTAGCCCAGTAAAGAATATCATGACTAAAGATAAATAAATTATCAATAGTCTTCATCAATAATAAATCAGAGATTTAGAACATATGGTAGATGATAAAAAATTTTAACCATAGTTGTAGCGGAACGAGTAATCCATTAGAAGAGTCAAATAGACTATAAAGTCTATTATCTTCTCCATGTTAAAAGTCCACCAATAATATTTTATCCCTGTAACATCAATCAACAATTCCTGTTCACAATCACATGTATAACTCATAATCGTAATTGTGATTCTAAATTTTTCTTTGCACCTAGCACGAAGAATATTTTCATCACCTGTCTTTACCTGAAACATCAAAGATCATGGTTATACCAAATCACAGTTCCTGTTCATAATCATACTAATAAATCCATCTTTACACTACGGCCAAATATATTCAACAACAGTTCATCTTTGCACTACAGGCCAAAGATATTCATCAACAGACCATCTTTGCAATACAGGCCAAAGATATTTCTCAACAGTTTATATTTGCACTACAGGCCAAAGATATTTCTCAACAGTTCATATTTGCACTACAGGCCAAATATATTCATTAACAGTTCATATTTGCACTACAGGCCAAATATATTAATATCTCAAAGAAATATATAGTCATTTCAGAATTTATATACACCATAATTATAACCATGTTAATCAATTCATCTTTACACTTAAGCTAAAGATATTCAATTGTAAATTCAATGGTCATGATCATACCAGTCACAATTCAACTTTGCACTACAGGCCAAAGAGAACCCTAGTCATGATCATACCAATAATCTACCTATCTTTACACTCCAGTGAAAGGAAATTTCAACATTAGGATTATAAAAATGTTATATATGATAATAAAAATAATATAATCAATGCATAGTTTTAATCTCAAGAGTAATATTCATAACTCAACTATAATTTGGTTAGAAAAAGAAACCAATTTTGTCGTGAATAGTAACTCGTGAATAGTAACCCCGACACAAAAAGATAGAAATTTTATAATAAAATTCATACCAATATTTTCGGTATAATGATATTGAAATAATAACATTTCTTAAATTTATAAACAATTTATTTTAATTGTTTACACTTTACTAAATAATGCATTTAATCATCATAAAATGTCAACTCTTAAGATTTCATCATCAATAACCAAAACCCTCATCAAAAATCTGCATACACCTCATATAGGATTCTCAAGCCATAAAATTCTATTTTCCAATTTTCTTACTTCACAAAACATATTTAATTTATTTTCTCATAACTAGTCTATTTTCATGAAAAATACCAAATCAGTTCCAAAAATATTTCTTTTCTGGGATTTAGCAGAATATAGTCCCATAGTGAACATATATTTTTTTCAGAATTTTTAAAAGTCATTTACTATTTTTCATATGGCCAAAACAGCCGAATATTTAGACATTTATCAAAAATTGTACTTTTATCTAAAAATTCTGAAATTCACAGAGTATACTCCTATCATATACATGTACTCCCAATAAAAATTCATCAATTTTAGAGTTAACCACAAGGAGTTATAAGCGGTTACATTTAAAATAGTCTTTTCTCATAAAATTCATAACTCTTAATCTATACATCCAAAAATCACTATTTTAATCTTTATACTCAAGTCAAAGAGAAATATATACATGGTACATAAAATAACTATAACTTTATTATAATAATTATCGTGCAAAATACAACAACATATATGCTGTGAGTTTGGATACAAATATATACCAAATGTGACTCATGTCCCAACCGTGGACAGCACCTCACATTGACACCTTACATAAAGGTATAGTCAAAAACTATTTTAGAAATTAGAATCTTTGAAAAGTGCTCAAGGAAACCTTTGTACATGGGAGGCCATGCGTCTAGGTTATGATAGATATCATATGGCCACAGAATTATCCTTGGTTGACCCAATAGACCCCAAAATAAAACGAGAAGATTACTATCATATTCTTCCCAATGGTGAGTCTTCTCTTGACTTATCATTATCTCCACTGTCTTTAATCATGAATTATACTTCAAACAAACACCAAGATTATATAGGTAGTGCTCGTAGATACAATCATCAAGTGGATGAGCACAATCATGTCTTATGATGACACGAGATTGTATGTCATTAGACATCCTGTATGATAGTGGCAAAACACCCTTCCAACGTTGGGTTCGCTTCACCCTAGATGATTCACCAAATATAACTCCTAAATGATCACCGCCGTTCTATTCCCCTGTTACCCTCGCTCGACCCAGCTACACTTTTATTACCTGAAAGGAATTGTGAACAGAAGGGTGAGCACAACTAGCCCAGTAAATAATATCATGACTAAAGATAAATAAATTATCAATAGTCTTCATCAGTAATAAATCAGAGATTTAGAACATATGGTAGATGATAAAAAAATTTAACCATAGTTGCAGCGGAACGAGCAATCCATTAGAAGAGTCAAATAGACTATAAAGTCTATTATCTTCTCCATGTTAAAAGTCCACCAACAATATTTTATCCCTGTAACATCAATCAACAATTCTTGTCCACAATCACATGTATAACTCATAATCATAATTGTGATTCTAAATTTTTCTTTGCACCCACGACGAAGAATATTTTCATCACCTGTCTTTACCTGAAACATCAAAGATCATGGTTATACCAAATCATAGTTCCTGTTCATAATCATACTAATAAATCCATCTTTACACTACGGCCAAATATATTCAACAATAGTTCATCTTTGCACTACAGGCCAAAGATATTCATCAACAGACCATCTTTGCAATACAGGCCAAAGATATTTCTCAACAGTTTATATTTGCACTACAGGCCAAAGATATTTCTCAACAGTTCATATTTGCACTACAGGCCAAATAAATTCATTAACAGTTCATATTTGCACTACAGGCCAAATATATTAATATCTCAAAGAAATATATAGTCATTTCAGAATTTATATACACCATAATTATAACCATGTTAATCAATTCATCTTTACACTTAAGGTAAATATATTCAATTGTAAATTCAATGGTCATGATCTTACCAGTCACAATTCAACTTTGCACTACAGGCCAAAGAGAACCCTAGTCATGATCATACCAATAATCTACCCATCTTTACAATCTAGTGAAAGGGAATTTCAACATCAAGATTATAAAAATGTTATATATGATAATAAAAATAATATAATCAATACATAGTTTTAATCTCAAGAGTAATATTCATAACTCAACTATAATTTGGTTAGAAAAAGAAACCAATTTTGTCGTGAATAGTAACTCGTGAATAGTAACTCATAAATAGTAACTCGTGAATAGTAACTCGTGAATAGTAACCCCGACACAAAAAGATACAAATTTTACAATAAAATTCATACCAATATTTTCGGTATAATGATATTGAAATAATAACATTTCTTAAATTTATAAACAATTTATTTTAATTGTTTACACTTTACTAAATAATGCATTTAATCATCATAAAATGCCAACTCTTAAGATTTCATCATCAATAACCAAAACCCTCATCAAAAATCTGCATATACCTCATATAGGATTCTCAAGCCATAAAATCCTATTTTCCAATTTTCTTACTTCACAAAACATATTTAATTTATTTTCTCATAAGTAGTCTATTTTCATGAAAAATACCAAATCAGTTCCAAAAATATTTCTTTTCTGAAATTTAGCAGAATATAGTCTCATAGTGAACATATATTTTTCTCAGAATTTTTAAAAGTCATTTACTATTTTTCATATGGCCAAAACAGTCGAATATTTAGACATTTATCAAAAATTGTACTTTTATCTAAAAATTCTGAAATTCACAGAGTATACTCCTACCATATACATGTACTCCCAATAAAAATTTTATCAATTTTGGAGTTAACCACAAGGAGTTATAAGCGGTTACTTTTAAAATAGTCTTTTCTCATAAAATTCATAACTCTTAATCTATACGTCCAAAAATCACTATTTTAATCTTTATACTCAAGTCAAAGAGAATATATACATGGTATAGAAAATAACTATAATTTTATTACAACAATTATCGTGCAAAATACAACAATATATATGCTGTGAGTTTGGATACAAATATATACCAAATGTGACTCATGTCCCAACCGTGGACAGCACCTCACAATGACACCTTACATAAAGGTATAGTCAAAAACTGTTTTAGAAATTAGAATCTTTGGAAAGTGCTCAAGGAAACCTTTGTACATGGGAGGCCATGCGTCTAGGTTATGATAGATATCATATGGCCACAGAATTATCCTTGGTTGACCCAATAGACCCCAAAATAAAACGAGAAGATTACTATCATATTCTTCCCAATGGTGAGTCTTCTCTTGACTTATCATTATCTCCACTGTCTTTAATCATGAATTATACTTCAAACAAACACCAAGATTATATAGGTAATGCTCATAGATATACTCAGGAAGTGGATGAGCACAATCATATCTTATGATGACACGAGATTGTATGTCATTAGACATCTTGTATGATAGTGGCAAAACACCCTTCCAACGTTGGGTTCGCTTCACCCTAGATGATTCACCAAATATAACTCCTAAATGATGACCACCGTTCTATTCCCCTGTTACCCTCGCTCGACCCAGCTACACTCTTATTACCTGAAAGGAATTGTGAACAGAAGGGTGAGCACAACTAGCCCAGTAAAGAATATCATGACTAAAGATAAATAAATTATCAATAGTCTTCATCAGTAATAAATCAGAGATTTAGAACATATGGTAGATGATAAAAATTTTAACCATAGTTGCAGCGGAACGAGCAATCCATTAGAAGAGTCAAATAGACTATAAAGTCTATTATCTTCTCCATGTTAAAAGTCCACCAACAATATTTTATCCCTGTAACATCAATCAACAATTCTTGTCCACAATCACATGTATAACTCATAATCGTAATTGTGATTCTAAATTTTTCTTTGCACCCAGGACGAAGAATATTTTCATCACCTGTCTTTATCTGAAACATCAAAGATCATGGTTATACCAAATCACAGTTCCTGTTCATAATCATACTAATAAATCCATATTTACACTACGGCCAAATTTATTCAACAACAGTTCATCTTTGCACTACAGGCCAAAGATATTCATCAACAAACCATCTTTATACTACAGGCTAAAGATATTCATCAATAATTCATCTTTGCACTACAGGCCAAAGATATTTCTCAACAGTTCATATTTGCACTACAGGCCAAATATATTCATTAACAGTTCATATTTGCACTACAGGCCAAATATATTAATATCTCAAAGAAATATATAATCATTTCAGAATTTATATACACCATAATTATAACCATGTTAATCAATTCATCTTTACACTTAAGCTAAAGATATTCAATTATAAATTCAATGGTCATGATCATACCAGTCACAATTCAACTTTGCACTACAGGCCAAAGAGAACCCTAGTCATGATCATACCAATAATCTACCCATCTTTACACTCCAGTGAAAGGGAATTTCAACATCAGGATTACAAAAATATTATATATGATAATAAAAATAATATAATCAATACATAGTTTTAATCTCAAGAGTAATATTCATAACTCAACTATAATTTGGTTAGAAAAAGAAACCAATTTTGTCGTGAATAGTAACTCGTGAATAGTAACTCATAAATAGTAACTCGTGAATAGTAACTCATGAATAGTAACCCCGACACAAAAAGATAGAAATTTTACAATAAAATTCATACCAATATTTTCGGTATAATGATATTGAAATAATAACATTTCTTAAATTTATAAACAATTTATTTTAATTGTTTACACTTTACTAAATAATACATTTAATCATCATAAAATGTCAACTCTTAAGATTTTATCATCAATAACCAAAACCCTCATCAAAAATCTGCATATACCTCATATAGGATTCTCAAACCATAAAATCATATTTTC
This sequence comes from Panax notoginseng, assembly GCA_016801055.1. Taxonomy (NCBI): domain Eukaryota; kingdom Viridiplantae; phylum Streptophyta; class Magnoliopsida; order Apiales; family Araliaceae; genus Panax; species Panax notoginseng. The sequence continues at coordinate 187,607,094 of CM029014.1, forward strand.
CAATTTTCTTACTTCACAAAACATATTTAATTTATTTTCTCATAACTAGTCTATTTTCATGAAAAATACCAAATCAGTTCTAAACATATTTCTTTTCTGGGATTTAGCAAAATATAGTTCCATAGTGAACATATATTTTTCTCAGAATTTTTAATAGTCATTTACTATTTTTCATATGGCCAAAACAGCCGAATATTTAGACATTTATCAAAAATTGTACTTTTATCTAAAAATTCTGAAATTCACAGAGTATATTCCTATCATATACATGTACTCCCAAAATTTTTTTTATCAATTTTGGAGTTAACCACAAGGAGTTATAAGCGGTTACTTTTAAAATAGTCTTTTCTCATAAATTTCATAACTCTTAATCTATACATCCAAAAATTACTATTTTTGGACACAATCAAGAAAACTCATCAAAATATCACTTCAAATTTTTCCAGAATTTTCTAAAGATCAGAAGAATTACGAACTAAAAAACATAATAACCCTTAAAATCCCCTACTATCCCTTACAATCTCTTACAATTCCTTACTATCCCTTACCTCAAAAGTGCAGTATTTCTGACTGGAATGCAAAGCCGAAGGAAACTTGCACTGAATAGCAACTCTCAAAGTATCTAAATACTCACAAAATATGCTTCATAATATAGAGAGAGAAAGAGAGAAAACTTATGAATTCATGTGTGATTTTCAATTCTAACTTAGCCCTCTATTTATAGGAAAATGTTAGCACGCCGAAGCAGACTTAACCTGCAACCTGATGGCTTTATCTACTACTATTCCCACCCACCACATTTGAATAAAAATCTCAGCATATTTTTTCACCAACCAAGAGTGGGGCCCACCAATTCTAGAATTTTCCACCAAAATGATTAAATCTAAAAATTCAACAATTTCTGAACCAGTCATCTCGTAAAATTCATAACAAATCATACGTTAACTTTTAACGGTTCAAAATTTATGGACATATACTCAACTTATATATGTATAACATATCAAAAAATCACAACGATCCAACGGTCGAATTAAAAATTATAATCCCCGCAATATGTCCCCTAATTTGATTTTTAATACATCCGTTCCGACAAAAATACAGATAAAACACCTCAACATTAACTCCTTCATTTTTAACCACAAAAATATATTCCTCATTTATATCTACATAAAATAAATATTTCCTTATCATATGAATCAATAATTAATTATTCACAAATAATATTACAGAATCATATTTATGACAACCAGGCCGTTCCCAGGAAAGAGGGGGCTTTCCAATAAGAATTTCTTCTTACTGGCGCACAATTAGGTGACCAAACCTCTCCTTAGACAGAACTTTCTAGACATTACCAATAATGTTATCTAATAATATTATTCAAATAATATGAATTATTGATCTGATAATGGGAAATACTGTGCAGCAACAATTATTGAACAACAATAATACAAAATTTCAACGTAGCAATTATTGAATCAATAAAATAAAATATTGAACAGTAATTACTGTAACAATTATTGAGTAGTGCATTCTTACGTAAGAATCAATAATTTCAAAAATACTGTGCAATACCGTGTGCTACTGCGCAATAACGCATATTACTGTATTTTAACCACCGGGTATTCCAATATTGTTAACGGTAACAACTACGCCGTTATTTGTAAAAACTCAAATTTGTCATTTTCTTCATCCGACAGTTATTCTGTTATGGGGCCCACAAATGGCTGCGCCGTCGTACGAATATTTCCCGACAGAAAGAATATTTCACGACCAAACGAATATTCCCCGACAACAATGAATATTTTATAACCACTTGTGTATTTTGAAAAAAAATTCATATATCACCCTTAACTTTAACATTTATCAATTTAACCATTTACTGAATAGTAATTATAAGAAAAATTGAATACTTTTATTTCATAAAATTCGGGGTCTTACAATGAAAGTCATCTAAGGAAATTCAGACACTGTAGATAATTTACAAGCTGGCTGCAGCTGAAAATGTCCATCACGGGAACCGAATCTAGATTAAGAGACTGAATCTGTAATCACATGATTCCTAGGCTCACATGTGAAAGTAATATGTACAAAAGCTAGAAAAAGAACTAGATTTGAATAAATCTAAACCATTCCAGCTTCAACGGTTCTAGTTTAGTCACCATAAACTGGTCAAAGTAAGAAATAGCCAGATTTAGGCAAATCTAGCCTGCAGGTTGAAAGGATGAATATCTATATTATGAAAGCAAATAAAACAGTTATATATATAAAAGCTATAAGTGTATATATATATATATATATATATATATATATATATATATATATATATATATATATATATATATATGTCGACGTCGGGATTTTTATTTGTTCCATTTCTGTTCTTATCTTTTGGTAATCTCATGTTAGGTGAGATTTGTTTGAAAAAATAAGTTTTGAAAAGGTCTGACATGTATATGTCGACGATTGGACTGTAAGAGTCGCCAGTTGTATTTTTAAATGGTTGCACCAACTCAACCGAGAAATGGTTTGCATATAGATATAGTGATGTGACACTGCTTAACTGGTCTGTGAAACTGAGATTTGTTAGGGTCCGAGGGCTTGATTAAGTGGAGGGAAGGTATTAGGCACCCCCCCGACTTTAGTGGTGACACGGTTACCACCACCTTTCAATTTAAAATTTTATCTGAATGTGTGTGTGTGTGTGGGGGGGGGTCTACGGTTAGTTGTTTGGAAGTAGTGTTATACCTCGTTTGCACCTATATACAAAGGGTTTGAATTTTGTATAAAAGTTCAATTTTAATGAGATATGACAGTAATGTTTTGTAAAACTAGTTTTTTCAAACCCTTGTGCTCAATAGTAATCGAAGCCTTTGATTCTTCCATTTTATTATGTGTTTGGCTTGATTGCTTTTATTATTTTCGAGATGTGAGGCATCTTCGAGAAAATAAGATGCATAGCAGCGCCGAACTCCTTATGGGCATGAGAGCCATCTAAGAAAATTCAGACACCATGAATAATTTACAAGCTGGTTGCAGCTGAAAATGTCCATCACGGGAACCGAATCTAGATTCAGGAAATGAATATGTGATCACATGATTCCTAGGCTCATATGATAATGCAATATGTGCAAAAGCTGTAAACAGTTATATATATATATATATATATATATATATATATATATATATATATATATATATAAAAGTACTTATTTATATATAAAAGCTGTAAATGCTCTGAATGTGTATATCCAGGCTCAATCCAGTCGATCCGGGCATATAGACGCAACACGACTCTCAACGTGAATAAGTATGTGTGCTAGAAGTGAAGAAAGGATGAAAGAAATCTGAGATGTCTTACAGTGGGATGCCAACAAGACTTCAGATAGCTTTAAATGAATAAATACTCGGTTTTCACCGGTAAAATATAGCAAAACACAAGCTCATAGGTGTTTGGAAAGAGAAAACACTCAGTTTAAAGTGTGTACAAAGTAGAATGGAAAGGGCTTCCTCTCCTTTTCTTTTTTTTTCTCCCAATAGAAGTGTGTACGGAGTAAATTGGACAGGGCTTCCTCACCTTTTCTCCTCATAAAATGGCCACCCCAAGCCCTCTATTTATAGAGGGGAGCCGCATGTATACCTACGGCTACTCGGGGTGCCCCGGGCTCCGTGGGCTTCGCCGTCTCGAAGTACGTGCATGCATGCAACGCATTTATCCGCTTGAACCTTCATAAGTTTCAATCCGGGTATCCGATTGAGGCGTATAATACCTTTCCGGAATGCTGTTGTTGAGAGCTACACAATAACATGGGATAAGAGGTTGTACAAATCTGGGAAGATGGGTCTATGACCAGATCTTAAAGTCTTCAAATTCTATCTGGTGTGTGTTGTCTTGTGTAGTAGTCACTCGGGATTTGAGTTATGGTTCTTGTGGAACACTTCTGCATAGAATGTGGGTTGAAATAATGTTGAGACGGCGTGAATATGGGATCGAGGTGGCAAAATGATGATTTTGCCCCTCATCAAAGTCATCTCTGGTTTTGGGCTGATTTAGCAGTCGTTGCTCAGGGTTTTCTCTGAGATTGGGCTGTTGTAGGTACTAAATGTCCTCAGGGTTGTCTCTAAGGTATGCAAGACCTCTCGGGGTTAGAACTAAGCACCTTGGGGTTATCTCCGAGGATGAAGCTGACTTCTTTTGAACGGACTTCTCCGGGGTTATCTCCGGAACTGCAACTGCATCCCTCAAGGTTATCTCTGAGGTTGGAACTATATCTCCTGAGGTTGTCTCCAAGATGGAACTGAATATCTCGGGGTTGTCTCCGAGATGGAAAACTGAGTAACCCGGGTTTATCTCCGAGATTGAGCTAATTTGAGCTCCAGGGTTATCTCTAGAAGACGATTTTGCCCTCCTGTAAGGTTAGTAACATGAATGCAAAATTTTGAGTGTCTACAGATGCCCCTCTTTATCATATTCATGCAATGTATTTGCATGGATAGGATAAAGAACACTAGACACTTGAAATGTGATAGAATAATCATGATGCAATGTAATGCAGCATGATGCATATGTTTGCTGAATGTGGCATGTTGGACCATTTTCCAACGGGATGTGATGATTATCTGCTCCCATTACTTCTGATGGGGATTGGAGTTATCCGACGAACTGCTTGTATGTCTAATCTAAAGCTCCCAGGAACCTCTAGGATGTTGACATTGGGGTTATAACCAAAGTCCTTAATCCTTGGTACAAACTTTCCACCATAGATGTTCCTCTCATATACAAGAGACTCTGGGGGAATGATGTTTTGTCTGATGACTTGTATAACAGATTCCATCATCGGTCCTCCCCGATGATGATAGTTTTTCCTGGTTTCTACCGCCAGGTTTTTTCTATTGTTCTATCAGAGTTACTACCAACAGTTTATGTTATCAGGGCTGCCTGAACCGCATTGAAATGTACTTCAATAGATACCATCATCGAACTGTCTCTGATGCTTCGCTAGTTTTAATTGCCAACGGTTGAATAATGTCAAGGCTGCTTGACCTTTGTTGAAATGTGCTTCAACGGCTGAAATCATCGGACCATCTCCGATGCTTCGCTGGGTTTAATTGCTAACGGCTGAATAATGTCAAGGTTTCTTGACCTTCGTTGAAATGTCCTTCAACAGATGAGATCATCAAACCACCTCCGAGGCTTCGCTGGATTTACTTGCCAACGGCTAAAAAATGTTAAAGTTGTTTTACCTTCGTTGAAATGTGCTTCAACGGCTGATGGTGTATAAAGTTCCTGCGGGGGAGAGGCTTTTTATGAAAGGTATAGTGATGATTGGAGTTACGACTCGGAACTGACGGCATCGAACCTTTATAAGGTATTGTCGAGTGTAGTTTGCAATAGCTGTGATCATCAGTGTTGTGAACCATGTGTCTGGGCGAATACCAATGAGTGATATGTAGACCCGTAGTTTGGTCTTTGAAAATCAGGATTTCAGGCTTTTCCGCTCAATCGCGCAACATCTTTTTTCTTGATTTGACTTTTTTAACTTGTGAGACCTCCTTTACAACTCAAATTAGACCAAGTCGGAGGGGTGGGACCCACCTAGGATAGCTACAGGTATACTTGCAATAGCCGTAGATACACCGGCGGCCATCCGTGGGTGTACTTGTAGGCCATTTCCCTTTCACAAGTCATTTTTAAGTTGCGCCACATAGAGAATCTGAGAGTTCTTCCTCAAATCTGCTGAGCGGGCTTTTTTCTGCAAAATCTATTACCGTACAAGTGTTCTACACTATCCTGCTAACGTATGCATGTCTCATTTTTCAGTTTTTATCCGTTGGAAAATGAGTTATCACATGAAATGCTTCTAAACATATAGTAGTGAATATGCATGCTCATATGACTTGATAAAAAATATTCAACATAGTAAATGTTAGTATTTAACCATGCTGAATGTAATAATGTGAAAAAATTTAACTTCTGAAACAATCAAATTGGCACCTTTTTTCTGATATTTCTTATCCTATTTGAGGACAAATGAGCAAAGGTTGTAAAGTAAAGTAATCCTATTTATTAGGCTACCCTTACAAATTATGACTTTGATATTTTTATGCATATAGGATGTTTATGATTGTGGGTTGGTGTGCTACTGAATGGCCACCTAGTCATGCCTACGTGCATGTGGATGGTCCTTTTAACAAAGGAGACTCTGGCAAAAATTTTCCATCAGCCTAGGCATTGAGTAGTCATGCATTTTTAACTCTAATGTAGGTGTATGTTAAAGTAATGCATGCATGCATATAGTCATAAAATGCATTTGAAAAGCTCCAGGTTAGAATTTACCACACCCTTTCTGAGGTGATTTGGAGACTTGTGTCCAGAAATATAGATCCAGATCAGCCGAGTAGTTCCCGCATGACCACTTCAGGTGTGTGGAGGAGGGCTTTTGATGTGCCTCGGCCTCGTGTAGTTTGACGGCCTCGTCGTTTAGTGGAGGTAGTGATTCATCCTATCCTGGTTAAGGTACCATATGTTGAGGATGTGGAGGAGGATGTACCAGTTGCGGCTCTCGCTCCTGCTGCTCATACTCCCCGCAGTGATCTTCCAGGTATTAATGTGATGATTCCAGAGCTTTTGGGTGATTTGAGTCGCCACCCCCCGGTCTACTTGCATGCGAACGAGGTAAAAGTTGGGTTTGATCTTCCTTTTTCCTATAGATGAGGAGCAAGGATTCGGATGTTGATTTAATTTTATGACGTAGGTTCCCGGCTTTACGCAACCTCGAGGGAACTGGTTCAGCATACACTTTCTATATCAGACTCTTCATCCAGAGTATCGAGAGATTGTGCATGGTTGGGGCTTTGAGGCGTTCTTTTCCATCCTCCTCCGTTGTTTTCCATGGGGTTACCTCAGGGCATTATTTGAGCGCTGGTTTCACCAGACTCAGTCTCTCCATTTGCTGGACTGTGAGGTGATGATGACGCCGATAGATTGACGATTTATCACCGGTATGGAATTTGGAGGGGCGCCAGTGCGTTGCGTAGCGAACATTACTCCGATTGCCATTAGATCCTTGCTAGGAGTCCCAGCTAAGGCGATCAAAGGCAGGACAGTTAACACTGGTCCTTTGAGTGTAGATGCTATGAATGGGGCGTTGAGTGAGCCCATACTCGCTGATGTGAGAGTCAGGGATCGCATTCTTCGACGATTGTTCCTGGTCATTCTTCGGGGTTGTTTCATGGCGAATAATTCTTCCATGGTGTCGTTCACTTTGGTTAGCACCACACGAGAGGTGGACCGTATTGGAGAGTATTATTGGGGCTCCTATACCTTTGCATATTTCCTCAGGGGAATGCACATGCGTTCGTAGGGATTGACAGAGGCTTGGCTAGGATTTTACCCGTTTTTGTTGGTGAGTATTTCTCTTTTATTTTCCTATATACATGCTAAGAGTGTTGACTGACCACAGATGTTTGCTCTTGTGTTAGCAGTTTTAGGCCTATGAGAGGCTCCCATATTTGCGTCCCATTAGTGTGTTAGGTTTAGACACCTACCAGGCGTTATTGGCCTTTATCGCAATCGCCTGTCAGTAATATCCCATTGATGGGAGTTAATGGCTTTACTTTGTTAAAGGGTCCATTTACTCAGGATGTTCTTAGGAATGTATATATACTATTTTCCATTCCCTACATCATATTACCATCTATTGTTTATCATGCATGTATTATGTTATACATATGTATGTCCAGAGATGTTCAGTATTGACCCCTGGATGGTCTTATGATACGGCCCATACAGATGTCTTCCTCAACAGTTAGCTGCATTGATCACACCCCACCAGTATTGGTAGCCTCATGTTTAAGATCATGATATGATAGTTTGTCACCTCCAGATCGGGTGACCGTAGATCAGCTGTTGCATCACTCTATGACCCTCCTGATGTTCCAGGTTCCTAAAGGTTTTGTAGAGGGCATGCTGGAGCGTTGGGTGCCGGATAGATAGGTGTTCCGGTTTGAGACCCAGGAGTTGACTCCCACCTTAGAGGAGTATGAGCGTTTGACAGCCTCACCATTGGAAAGGCCTTGCGCTCAGATGGCCATCGACAATATGAGCCAATAGTTTATGACCCTCACTAGCTTAAGGCGTAGAGTAGCTCAGGATAAGATCACCTCCGGGCTTGTAGTGTCCCAGCATTTTCTAATAGACAAATTTGGCTCATTGGACAGTTATGTGCAGCACTCCGGGGATTTCACCACGTCGAAGGATCAGTGGCGTGTCGCCAGAGTAGATATACTCATGATGTGTGTAGTGGCCTATCTGTATATGCCACTATACATGGATCATTTAGACATCGGTGTAGTTATGACAGTACGGGCTCTTAGAGAGGGACATGCCATTATACCGATGATTGTGGCAGAGACATTGAGGTCAGCCACGTATTGCCACACCCATTCTGTAGGGGTATTCACAGGCAGCTCGGTCTTATTGTATGTGTGGGTCATGTCACACCTGAGACCGATTGGAACCTTCCAACGCCATGTGTATTATTTTTCCTATGAGATAGCTATGTCTTACTCCTTACAGTCGGCGGAGTGTATAAACGCTGCATCCTGGTCGGTATTCCTGGCAGGGATCGAGGATCCATTTAACATCTTGTTGTGTCAGGGCTCAGTTCTCCCTACAACTTTATTACTCATGCACTGGCATGGATTATCTCCCTCTGGCTGGTTTGAGGGGCATTACCACGTATCACCCACTGGCTGTGATGGCACAGTTCGACTAGTTTCAGAATGTTCATCCTTTTAAGGGAGTATTGGGTTAGCATTTGTCCTCTCAACTTTTATCAGCAGAGGATAGATCCAGGGTGTATGCCTATTGAGCATAGCATGAGAGGGCTGAGCTTTCTGTTAGCCATCCAGGTCGTTCTACAGAGTATTCTGCATTGATGGAGGCAGAGATTACATTGGTTGGGGTTGTATCCACCGAGTTGGGGATTGATTCTGATAGTGGGGAGCCCATGGAGGACGTTGATTCTCCCACTAAGGAAGAGCTATTTGCTGGGTTGACAGTAGCTCTGATTGATTCTCCAAATATGACTACTACTGTGACCCCGCATTCGGCAGAGTATTTAAAGCAGAGTCTGCATCTGATGACATTTGAGAGAGATCTGGCTAGGACCTTGATGTTGACCTCTCTTGCTATGAGAGATGTCACTCTAGTAGAGAGAGATGATACCTTACCTCATATAGATATCGATGTCGCTGAGCGGGATGAGGCTAGATCATCTAGAGATGCAGTGGTTGTTGAGCGGGATGGCGCTGTATGATGAGTGGGATTTTTACCCACAAATCGGATATTTTATGACTCAAATAGTTGCCTGATCTCATAGATTTTATATAGTTTTATATGATTATAGTGTTATGATGCTTAACCGACGTATTGCAGGGCTTTACAGGACTTTTCTAGCTTTCAGGGCACAAAACAGAAAAATTTCATACACTGGCACCGCAGCGCCAATGCTAAGCCTTGTGCTCGCGTCGCAGTTCCATCCTCCTATCCTGCTGATGTCTTCCTGGCACTGCAGCGCCATGGTTCCTTCATGGACTCGCGCTGCAGCGCGAGCTCAGGTGTTTACCAAGCTGACGTGGCGCTGCAGCGCAACCCATATGCCTATTGCCCGCACCGCAGTGCGAGCTCTAATGCCTAGGCAGAGAGGGGCTTGGTTTGACCTAGAAAAAGAAGGAAACATATATATATATATATATATATATATATATATATATATATATATATATATATCAGGAGAGCCTCTGCAGGAAGATATCAGACATCATATATCATGTAGACAGATAGCTTAGCTTAGGATAGAATAGTTTTCTCTTTTCTTCTGTATTTTCTCTCTAGTTCATAATTTATGTCTGTAAATATAGATTAGGTAGATTAGGGAGAAGTCTGGTATTTCCTTGGAGCATCAAAAGAAGTGAGCTACACGAATTTGAGAGCTTGAAAGGAGCAGAATGCTTGGAGACTGAAGAGCCTCGACAGAGTTTATTCTTATCCATTAATTTCCTCTGATTTTATAATCTATAAATGTTGTCTTTATTGCTACTTATATTTTGTTCAATATGTATGAACTGAGTATTGGCTCTAAGGTTATAATGGAGTCCTTTGTTATTTAAATTGATTGTCTTATCTCTTTGGTTGGCACCATATGATTTGGTTTAATATATTAATGCTTAATGATTCTCGCTAAGACATTAGTGATGATTTTGGTAATCTACATGATATTGAAAGAGGGATTGTAAATTTACACCTAAATATATTGGCATGTGATTATGGGTTTCGACTGCATAAGTTGTGCGTAGAATAGACATATATCTGTGTGCCACGTGCAGCTTATTTGAGAACTTATGCTTAAATCCTTGTTAGGTTTGTTCGCATAGATATGTGTAGGATTATCACCTGGCTTGGATATTCTTTTCTATTCTATTCCCTAGCGGGTGGTTCTGGAGAGGATATGTTTGTGCATACCTCGACAGAGGTGTATGAGCACCTGTGTGTCCTTGGACGACAAATTGTCATGACCATTAAGACCAAAGAGAGAAGGGTAGGTAGTTTGATGAAGCATAGCACGCTAGGTGTTTGACAGAATGCCTCTGTGGGGTGATGTTGTAGCCTTAGCTAGCAATTCCTTCGATTACCATTTGTTATACATTTACTTGCTTTGATAATTTGTTATAACTAGATTAATCACACTTCCATTTATTGTTATTCTAATAAGACTTAAGCGATACAAAGTCGGTATTTGGTAAATATTAGTGATAGTTCCTCGTAGGTACGACACTCTACTTATCACTATATTACTTGTTAGACCGCGTATACTTGCGTGTGTTTAGTGATCGATTTTTCGACCAACAAGTTTTTGGCGTCGTTGCTGGGGAACTATTATTCTAATATTGTCCAATATTGATTTAAATCAATATAGTCTTCTATTTCTTTTATCTGTTTGATCTTCCTTTTTGTTTTTAAGTTTACAGATTATGGACGATCAATGTTATCAATGGCCTTACGAGAGGGTGACACAACCAAGCTTGGAAGAAGGACTCGAGCAATTGTAAGTTCAAATTACAAATGTCTTGAGGTTTTCTGACAATCTTAAGTGTTAGACCACTCAGAATGCCTACTGTCAGGAACGAGCTGACATTGAACTGATCTCCTATCATCCAAATTGTCAGGGTTATCCAAACTCTTGGGACTACAGTCAAGAACAATATCATGATCCGAATTATGCCTATGTAGTAGAATATCAGTCTCTGCCGCAATATGAGTTGACGTCTCGACCCAATGAGAGCTTTTCTGAATACTCAGAGCAAGAAGAAGAGAACAGGCTTGAAGAGCTTCTCACCAACTTTATTGAGAAAAATGAGGTTCGGATGGCAAGCCAAGAAGCCGCATTGCAAAGCCTCAAAAATCAATTGGGACAACTCGTCAATTGAATCACAAATCCACCACAATGCAATCTACTGGTCATAATTGATCTCAAAGATGAAGCAGTAGAGCATTGCACGATGGATACGCAAGGAGAAGGCGATGAGTCTCACAAAGTTGTTGAGGGAGATGCCATGGTCTGAACTATCCAACCGGTGAAGTCTGAAGTTAGAGAAAAGAGGATCGATAGTGGTTGTATAGTCAAGACTGATCAACAACTAGAAACCACGCTCACAACTTTGGAAACCCTAGAGGGCCCTCTAGTGCACAAAGAATGCTTTCAAATTAATGAACAAGGTGAATTAGTGGATAATTCCAGTGGTGAAAGATTATTTGTGCCAATGGGTGAAGAAAACGGGGATGATCAAACATCCATGTCTGCCAAAAAGTTTAAGGAATTGACGAATAGGTGGCATGAAATGGTCATTTTTGCTTATGAGCCGGATTGAGCGGTATCGGTATAGTCAAGCCGACGACTTTAAAACAAGTGCTTTGTGGGGAGGCACCCCCATCTCAATATCATTTGTCTCTATTTTTCCTTACTTATGTCTAGTTTATATATTATGTTTGTTGTCTTTACTTTGTAAACATTGCTGTCAGTTTAATTATAATCTCAGATGCATGTTTTTGTGGCTATAGAATGCAGACAACATGTTTCCCTTTTGTGTTGTTATTTTATATATATTAGTATAGTTAAGCTAGTTATTATGTGGGTTAATATAGACATATATATATATATATATATATATATATATATATATATATATATATATACATGCTTAGAAACAACATGGCTCTGATACCATTTAGGACGAAGAAGTAGGACGAAGCATTTAGGACGAAGCAATGTTACTAGAATCAGAGGTGCAAATAATATAACAGTTTAATTACTAAAACATATAATTTTATTGATTGGAAATAAAATTGTTTACAAATGTACAAACGGTTTACAAATTACAAATTGAATTGACTTGACTTACTCAAAACATTAAGAAATGGAGAATAGTAGAAAGAGGGGCTAAGAAAGGCTTAACAGCGGTAGAGGCTAAAGATTCATCTGAGAAGGATCTCAGAGTCTTTCGAAGTCTGCCTCAATAACTAAGTTCGGTTTCCTTTTATAGAATAAGGAAAGAACTATTACAAAGTTACTATTACAAAATAAATGATTACAGACAAAAGTTACTATTCATGAACAGTGCTGACTTTTTTACTATTCATTTACGCGTCTGGCAACTTTTGATAAAGTGGCCACAACTTTTGACTTGAGAGATGCTTTTGGTGGAAAGGAGCTGCTTTCGGTGGAAAAGACGAATCTGCTTTCGGCTGAGGGCATCTTTTGACTGGCTGCAGGGAGCAGGTGTATGTGACTGAGAAGAAATGTCAGGCAAATGGGTCCTGAGCATCCTGTAGATTGATGGTGCCGTAAGGGTCATCATCTTCATCATACTGACTATGGGAAGCTGATGAAGAACCTTTAGAGGCATCCTCATGTAATTCATCAATTCTTTTATTTAATGCCTGGGCAATTAATTTTAACTCTTTTTCGGAACAATTTTTAAAATCAGAAATGCTACGGGAACAAGTTGAACCAGTAGGACTGACTCTGGACTCTTTTGATTTTTTACTGACACTTGACTCTTTTGATTTTTGACTAGAAGGTTCTGCTGTAGAGACTGGGAGAACCTTGAGAGGAGAAGCAGGGGATTCTAACTGGACTTGACCTACAATTCTATTGACGTCAAATTTATCCCACCATTTGACAAACCATTAGCGAGTGACTAGGGGAAAAGGATCTGTCGACGGAGATGTAGGGGAAGCATTGTGACTGATTTCACTGGTGGAGTTTTGAATGTTGTATTCCCATCGGAGAATCCATGGAATCTTATATTTACTTACAAACTGAAGAAGGACTGGGACACCTTCATATGCTGAATCTAATTTTTTGTGATTGCAAAAATGAATGAGTTGGACTTTCAGAGGATCGAGAAGAAGGTCGTAGGTAGAACCAAATCTCGACCACCAATGGGAAAACCAATATGGGAAATGACTTGTGAACTTATGGTCAAATTGAACAAACCAAGAATGACTGTGTGACTCATTTTGATGGAGGAAAACTTTATAACAAGCTTCCATATAATCATAATAACAAAAAGAGTTATCCTGATTCGAAAGCTGCATAAGATCAGAGGGATGTTTTCCCCATTCGGACATCTGAATAAACTGTTTAATATACAACGAATGGTAAAGAACTTTTGCTTTATCATTGTTGGCATAAATGGGTTTAATGAAAATTGACTCTGTTTCGACAAGAATGTCCTTATAATACACAATGGATTTATAAGGAGCAAGAGGCATGAAATGCCAACCAGAAGGGAAAAACTGGGAGGTCAATTTTACTGGGTCATTTCTGGGTTTCATGTGAGGCTCAATATGAAATAAGAGATTGGTCCATCTAAGCATGTACTCAGAGGGAGGATTACATGGATTTGAACTAGAGGCTTTTGACTGAAAGGGGTCGACGGGAATTGGGTTACTAGCTAAAGCTGAACTATAGGGCTTGGGCATTGTCCCAAGGACAGTGAACTTGTTACTGGTTTGATAAATTGGGTTAACTGGATGAGGAACCAAGGCTCCTCTTGGTTGATTACTAGGGCCAGTAGGGTGACCCGGACCACGAGAGGTTGATACACCGCGGATACTCATGAAGGATGAACGGTACCTGTGTTAATAAATTCCCGAGTGAGAAAATCAGGAATGGAATTGTTACTGCCTTTAATGTATTCAATATCAAAATCAAAGATACTTAAAAGGGCTTGCCATCTAGCAAAGGAGTGTTTAGAAGCTATGTTTTCAACATCTTTCTCTAACACATATTTTGCAGATTTGCAGTCAATTCGAACTAAAAATTTTTGATTTAATAAATCAATTTGAAATTTATGAATACATAATACAAGAGAAAGTATTTCTTTTTTAATAGTACTGTAATTTAACTGTGTACTATTCCATGCACCGGAATGAAAACGGACGATTTGTTCTGGGGAATCTGGAGTTAACTTTTGCTTGAGAATACCTCCGAAGCCAATATCTGAGGCGTCAGTTTCAACAATATTAAATGCAGAATCATTTGAAATACCAAGACAGGGCAATGTCTTGACGTATTTTTTGACTTGTTGGACGACAGAAGTATGAATGTTAGTCCATAGAGAAGGATTGTCTTGCAAACGCTGAAAAAGAGGTTTGCAAATTTTTCTGAGGTTTTTATAGAACTTTCCAATATAATTGAGCGAGCCCAGAAACCTCTGCAGTTGGGTTTTATGGGTAATTTTTTCTGGGAATCCGTCGGTGAATTGAATAGCTCTATCAATTGGCCGTATGAGTCTGCGATATATAATTAATCCAAGAAACTGAACTTTAGCTTGAAACAAGCTGCATTTGGAAAGTGAAAGAACAAGTCCATTGTCTTTGACCATTTTAAAAAACGATTTCAAATGTTTGATGTGTTCTTCAATGGAATTAGAAAAAATGAGAATATCATCAATATATACAACAATAAAATGACTGAAAGGATTCAAAATATCATTGAGGATATTTTGGAATTCACTGGGAGCATTTTTTAAGCCAAATGCTTAGACATTCCATTCATAATGACCAAATGGAGTGGTGAATGCAGTTTTATATCTGTCTTCTGGGTGAATAGCAATTTGCTAGAAACCAGATTTGAGGTCAAATTTACTAAAGATGGTGGCATTACTCAACCGGTTAATGAGGTCATCTTTATTGGGCAGGGGATATCTAATCCACTCTAGGACCTTGTTTAATGGCTTGTAGTTGATAACTAACCTGGGAACACCTCTTTCCTTTTCTGCTTCATTGTTAACATAAAAGGCAGGACATGACCAAGGGAATTTACTGGGTCTAATTAATTTTTTACTAAGGAGATCATTAATTTCTTTTTTACATAACTCCATTTGTTCATGATTCATTTGAATAGGCATGGCCTTAGTAGGAATTAAATGTTCTTTGAATTCCTTAGCGTAAGGGAGCCTTACAACATGTTTTTTCTGATGCCAAAAGGCATTAGGAGAATCAGAACAAGGATTGTCCTTTAAATAAGTTTTTAATTCTTCAATTTTTTTAAGAACATCTTTATTTTGAAGTTGTTCTTCAATTCTTTTGTATTTAATTTCTTCTTTTAAGAAATATAGATGGGTGGATTTACAATTTAATAAATTTAATGATTTAGAAATGGACTCTTCTTGAATAAATTTTAAATCTCTTTCTTTTGATTTAATAAGGAATTTAAACGTTATTCTTTTACCTAGATGTTTACAGCTTAATCCTTCATTACTGGTAGTAAATGGATATAATAAATATATAAATGGCAATCCTAAAATAATTTTATCAGTAAGATTGCGAATTAAAACAAATGATGTTTTAAAACACATATCATCTTGATAGATATGCACTCTAGGCAATTTGTATTTTATTTCCATCTGACTACCATTAGCTGAATTTAATTTCTCATTAGTCTTCTTATAGTATTTGGTTGGAATAAGACCTTCTTGGATACAATTTAAATTCGCACCAGTATCAACTAAGGCGGGAAGTCGTATTGAAAAAGTTTTATCAACAACCAAATCAATGGAGATATACCATTTTTGAATGGTAATATCTTTAACTCTTTTAAGAGAAAGACCTTGAACGAATAGATCTGGTTCTTCTTTGATTCCTGAAGATTCTGGCTCATCGTGATCTTCATCACTAGAGGAGGAATCATGAACTTGAAGATCAGATTTCTGACTCTCTAAGTCTTTTCTTAAATTAGAGACTTCAATTTTTAAATTGGAGATTTCTTTTTTGAGTTTATTAACTTCTTGATTTAATTCTGGAAGGGTAACTTCTTTAACTGGGGTTTTAAATCTTTCTAGAGTTTTATTAAGGCTGAATATCGGTTTATCTTTAGCTTTAAAAATCTTGTCTTTAACTCTAGTATCTTTGGTTAATAAATCTTTTAATTGCTTAGTATATTGAACTTTAAGTTCAGGATCAGAAATTTTACTAATTAAGTCGATTAATAAAGAGCTTTCTTCATCCTCTTTGGTAATAACACTTAATCTTTTAGTGCAACAATTTTCATTACAGTTATTAGCACAAATAGTGACTTCTTCTTCGTTACTATCAGATTCATTGTTGCTGGTACTGCTTTTAGAAGAATAGGGGATGTCAGATCCTTCATCATTATCTGCATTGTTTTCTATTCTCATTAACTCTAATAATTTTTCTGTTTCTTCATTAGAGATATTTAACTGAGATAATCTTTGTTTTACTTTACATTCATTTTTGTAGTGGCCTTTTTGCCCACAATTGTGGCAAACGATTTTACTCTTATCATATTTTTTAGTCCTTTTATTATATTTTTTATTAACTGGTTTGGGTTTATTGTAATAATCATTTTGATTATTATCCTTTTTATGAGTATGTTTACGTTTGTGACGTTTATGTGATAAAGGATGATCAATATGTCTGTGCTTATGCTTTCTTCTTGAGGGAGCAATAGGAGGCAGACCATATTGTTCACAAAATGTTCCTAACTCATATTTAGCTTTTTTCTTGTCTTTACTAGCTTGTTTAGCTAATTTAAAATCAATGCACATTTTTAAACCTATTTTTTGAATATAACTGATTATGTCACCATAGGTGAGGTTATCATAATCAATATATCCTAAATTTTTACTCAACTCTTCTCTAACTTTATGAGCGAATAATGAAGGCAAGCCATTTACAAATTTTTCTTTCCAGAAAGGCTTGTTGCTATCATTTCGCAGCATAACTCTAGAGGTAAAAACATCCTTGTACCACCTGAAGTCACTAAGAGTGGGACAAGTGAGATTACTGAGTTGATCGTGAATTCTTTCTGTTACGTTACTAGGGGTTCCTACAAAATATTTTATTATGGTAAAAATTAAAGTATTTACTCCATCTGGCGGACCAATACCGACATCTTCATCAAAGATGGGGTTGCCGTCATCGTCTAACTGGATAGCATGAATTATAGATAGTCTAGTATCTTCCGTGAGATGTCTTTCCCACTAAGATCTGAGAATACCCGTGAATCCACTAGCTATTAATTCAACGATTTCTGATTGTGACAGATTGTTGAATTTAGTAATATAGCTATTTGCCACCATAGACATGTGATTTAATTTGTTTAAAATTTATTGTTCACTAAAACCATCAATGTTCCATTCATAAATTTTATTAGCTGAAACAGAGAATTGTTTGTCTAGGTTTCTCTCTTCGAATTGGAGATCCGGAGGAGTAGGCCTAGAATACCAATTTCTGGTTAAACTAGTGTTTTTGACTGTTAACTTGTTCAATTGATCATTAAAATCTGGGATTGAAGTAGAATCAGAATAGTCAGCTTGACTATCACTTTCAACTTCAGTCTCAACTTGATCCAAAGTAGATACAGTACCACTTGGTCCAGGTTCAGTTTTTAGTTTTTTGAATAACTTGTCAATAGATTTATTTAGGTTGCTATCATCATTAGGTAAACCTAATTTACTTCTATTTTCAGGTAAGTTAATCAAAGGATGTTCAATTTTTGCATCAGGCCGTTTTATACTTGTTTCGTCAAATTTTTCTTCAATTCTATCAAGCTGTCTTCCAACAGTTGCTAGATATCGATTACTAAAATTTAATTGTTCAATAATTTTTTTATCATCTTTATTTCCATCAGAAATTTTAAAGGGACTGGCAATAACAGATGTGTTCTTAACTGGGATAAGGATCGTTTCTAGCGGAGGATGACTAGAACAGACCTTAGACTTATCTTCTTTTACCCATTGACTTTTTGTTATAACATTACACTTACTCTGATATTGATCATACCAGTCATAAAAGGTAATGTTTATTTTTTTATTTTTTATGAATCGTTTCCATCTATTAACAATTTTATCTCGCTCCTTTTCTGTTGGATAATTTGAACGAAATAAATGTCTTTTATCTTTATTATTTTTGGAATTAAAATCTTTTACAAGACTGTCCCAATCAAGAATAAAATCTCTTTTAATAACTCTTAACTGATTGTTAATAGGAATTTCAAAATCAGACTGAGTGGGAAGCTCAGAAGGAGTAGGAGAGGAAGAACTCTCTTCTTCTACTAGATCCTTGTGAGTATAACATGGATGACTAGCTTGACCTTGATTTAAAATACCTTTTAATTTAAGATCTCTTAAAGAAGGGTTATTAAGAATTTCAGTGTCTCTTCTTGAAGATGCTATTGTACTAGCCGAGTCTTCAATAATAATCGGTCTTTTACTGCGTTCAAAACTTATTTTTACTGTTCCATCTGAAAATTGTCTAACATTTTCAAGGTTTATTAGATTGTTAACTACAGGTTGTTCAGGTATTTCACTGGGTAAAGTCCATTGACTAGGGAGAGTAATATCTTTCCAGAGAATGGTTCTCGGGATCTAAATATTAGCATCACTAGTTGAACTTTGAATTAAGACAGTTTGATCTTTTGGACTTTTATTGAGAGCATGAACGTTTAGGTTAGTTTTCATGGTCTTATAATAAATCCGGTAAATCAAAGCTATCGGCTGAGAACCTTCAATCATTTGAGTAATTTCTCCAGCAGTTTTAATATTTAATGTCAAGGCTTTTAATAAATTTTTATCACTTAGGCTCAATGTGAAATCAGGAAAGCAATTGAAATGGATAGGTCCATTATGCAGACTAGATTCCATTGTGCCGATCATGCTAGGATAATAATTCAAGAATCGTGCATCTCTAAGGCAGAGATAAATACTTGAATTAATTCCTTTAATGTTTAATGGTTTAACAGCCAGTTGAACTAATCCAATGTGAATAAAATTATAACCTTTCTTTTTATGTTTTTTGATGACTTCGGGATCCAAAAGACTACAATTTTCGTATTCTTTATTAATGGCATAAACCTTTTCAACAGTTTTGACATTATAATCTATTTTAAAATTGTCCAAAAATGTTGACTGATAAATTTCCTTAGGGGAGACCCTAGGTATATTCCAATTGTTCAAAGCTTGACTGATATTTTCATAACTGTGAGTTTCCTGGTTAACTATGTCTGGAACAGGAGGCAAAGTCGACCTGTTACTAGTTGAGGAGTTAGATCTAAACAATCTATTCATTTTTACCAAGTTCAAAATAAATTTTTATTCATTATTCTTCCATTCATACCCTATTACCTTAAGCAGACTCATACCTATCTTCAAAAACCAACACTGCTCACCCAAGAGACTTACAAAGGTTTGACAAGAACAAGGTGGACTACAGCAAATCAGGTGACTTTTGAATAATAATAAAAGAGAAATTTTGAAAACGGTTGCAGATGAACAGTTGTAAATATCTTACTGGCAACTACAACAGAAACAACATGGCTTTGATACCATTTAGGACGAAGCAATTTAGGACGAAGCAATGTTACTAGAATCAGAGGTGCAAATAATATAACAGTTTAATTACTAAAACATATAATTTTATTGATTGGAAATAAAATTGTATATATATATATATATATATATATATATATATATATATAATATATGTTAGCTAATACATGGCTTTTGTGTAGGAAAAACACAAAAAATAGTCCTCGCGCCAACAAGTACTCTGTAACCCGCATCGCGGCGCCATGTTCATTATCCATAATTCAAACCTCGCGCTGTAGTGCCATCTACTACTCTAAGATTCGTGCCACAACACCGATAAGGAGTCCAACGTTCTGCTAACTCGCGTCGCGGCTCCAAGAAAAGAAAGCAAGGCCACGCCGCGGCGCCACAAGCGAGATTCTATTTTTTAAAACACACTAAAGCCGGGCAGTTAGGGCTTTCCAAACCTTCTCTCTCGTCAGTTCTCGGCAGCCTAAGATACCATCAGAGCCCCAAGCATCCCAGCACTCGTCGCCTAACTGTTTAGCCCCTTAGCCTTGGGTCAATTCTACAAAACATCAATTTATACATCTTCCCACAAGGCCCCAAGCCAGTCGCTAAGTAGAAAGAGGGGATCAGAATCAAACTTTGGTTTTTCCTACTCAAGGTATTTTCAGATTTTATTCAGTCAAAAACGTGCTTTGATTGTTGGGATTGCACACTTCTTATTTTTTTGGGTGATTTCCACTTACGAAAATTGGGTTAGAGCACTGTCAAACAAGGGTTGTCCAAATTGGATTTGAAGAACGCACTCTTGGTGTTTGATAAATTGCTTGAGAGAACATTTTGACTGTTAGGCTATTTTGGCATTGGTTATTGTTGGAATTATTTTTGCTTAAGTTTGTGGGAGCTTTGAATTAGGTCTTCTGTTCGTGTTCAAGAACTTAACTGGGAAATCTGATATGGCTTCAAAAAGGCAACGCCTGAGCATCGGCGGTTCTTCGTCAGCAGCACCAACGGCTTGGGACAACACCAAGTTCATCAACGAAGAGGCCTGGAAACGATACAAAAGCTCATTTTTCGCATGAAATTTGATTCCTGAGCGGGGTTTGAGGCCGAACAAAAAGGATAGCGAGTTGGAGGCCATGATTGCGGGACGCCAGTGGATCCACTTCACAAGGTCACCCGAATCGGCAATCATTTCTGTAGTTCATGAGTTCTACGACAATGCTAGTGTCGAGGGTCCTTCTGTTGTCCAAGTCAAGGGGAAATCAGTGGCTTTTGGAAGCCAAGCTATCAACGCAGTATTTGCGACGCCTGGATTTGAGGGCAGGGACTATATGGAGCCAGGACTCTGCAGCTATGATCTCGAGGATATTATTAGGAGGCTCTGTAAGACCGAAACTACATGGAAGAAGAATGACTACACAAGTGAAAAGACCAGTTTCCCGACTTCAGCGCTCAGTCGCTATGGGAAGGCATGGTTCAACTTCATTTGTACTAACATGATTCTGACCTGTCACCTGAGTGACGTGACTAAGGATTGAACAATCCTCTTATTCGCCATTATCATGGGCCTGAACATAGATATTGGAGTTCTCATCCATGAGTCGATCATGAAGGCGATCAAGATCGCCACCTCATCCGGACTTCCACATCCATCTTTGATCACCCGGCTGTCTAAGAGGGCAGGTATCCATTGGGGGCCAGAAGAGATAGCTCTGCCGCCCATGTCCGTCATTGACCATTAGACGATCTCACACTTCAATGTGTGGGACGGGGCAGATTCTCATGTCAGAGGCGAAGGCTACGGGCCACCTATTGAGCCACCTCCTACAGCTGAGCCCGAGCCATCGCAACCACTAGAAGAAGGCCCAACTTCATAGAGACTAATGGCAGATATCATGGCATCCCTCACCCTGCTACATCAGAAACACGATGCCGAGGCTCAGAGGCAGCAGAGGCACATTGCAGCAGTGGCCCAGAGGCAGGATATAGTGATGTAGTATCAGGCTGAGCTAGTCAACACGATGCAGAGTATATACACTGTGTATAGTGGCGAGGATGCTGGTTTCATGCCATTCCAGTTCCCAGAGCCTCCTATCTTCCCACCATACCCTCCACCATCACCGCCCACCGAAGCTGATGAGGACGATGCCGCTGCTGAGTGAGCGATCTTCAGGGAAGCCCTCTTGTATAGTTTGATATATGTTTACCAATGATGGCATTGCTCACCTTAAGTTTAGGGGTGTTAGGGCTTATTAACTATTTATTTCTGTATATTTCTATGTCAGGTTGCTATTTAGTACTTTGCTTATGTTTTAATCAGTATTATGGTGCAATCATTTTGAACTGCGGGATTATATTTTGGATTTTTATTACTATGGATGCCATGAACTATTTTTGGTTATTATTTATTAATGTTTTGTTTATTATTAGCAGGGTTATTGGTTTATAGCCATCTTTTTGGGACTTATACAGATTTATATGTTTGTGCCATGTGAATGGCCTTATTACCCTATTTTGAGCTACTATTAAGCAAGGGTGTTATATTTATCATTAATTTTTTATTATGGCTAATGACAAGTGCCAAGTAGTTATGTCTATCTCTTAGAGTCGTGCCAAACATGTATGAGCTAGGGGTTTGTTCAAACGATAAGTTTAGACTGTTATTGATCCGTCCTTCTTAGTAAGCACCGACCAACTGTGTTAACTAGTTATTTTTCGAATTTAGTTCGCGTGTTTATTGCTTTGAGAGTTTGTTCATGTAAGACCCCAAATTATTAATAAATGAAATTTAAATTCCCTCTATTTATTATTTTGAAATAGTAAGTGTTAAATTGATTAATGAGGTTAGTTATGGGTAAAATGCGTAAATATTTTAAATAAGCAAGTGGTTATAAAATATTCATTGTTGTCGGGGAATATTCGTTTGGTCGTGGAATATTCTTCCTGTCGGGGAATATTCGTACGACGGCGCAGTCTTTTGTGGGCCCCATAACGGAAAGCGATTGGATGAAGAAAACGACAAGTATATGTTTTTTATTAATAACGGCGTAGTTGTTACCGTTAATACTGTTGGAATACCCGGTGGTTAAAACACAGTAATACGCGTTGTTACACAGTAGCACACTGTATTGCACCAATTATTGATTCTTACGTAAGAAGGCACTACTCAATAATGGTTACAGTAATTACTGTTCAGTATTTTATTTTATTGATTCAATAATTGCTGCGTTGATATTTTATATTACTGTTGTTTCAATAATTGTCACTACACAGTATTTCCCATTATCAGATCAATAATTCATATTATTTGAATAATATTATTAGATAACATTATTGGCAATGTCTAGAAAGTTTTGTCTAAGGAGAGGTTTGGTCATCTAATTGCGCGCCAGTAAGGAGAAATCCTTATTGGAAAGCCCCCTCTTTCCTGGGAACGGCCTGGTTGTCATAAATGTGATTCTGTAATATTATTTGTAAATAATTAATTATTGATTCATATGATAAGGAAATATTTATTTTTGTGGATATAAATGAGGGATATATTTTTGTGGTTAAAAATGAAGGAGTTAATGTTGAGGTTTTTATCAGTATTTTTGTCGGAATGGAGGTATTAAAAATCAGGGTTTTTGAGATATTTTGCGGGAGTTATAATTTTTAATCCGACCGTTGGATCGTGGTAATTTTTGGATATGTTATACATATATAAGTTGAGTATATGTCCACAAATTTTGAACCGTTAAAAATGAACGTATGATTTATTATGAATTTTACGAGATGACTGGTTCAGAAATTGTTGAATTTTCGGAGTTAATCATTTTGGTAGAAAATTCTAGAATTGGTGGGCCCCACTCTTGGTTGGTGAAGAAATGTGCTGAGATTTTTATTCAAATGTGGTGGGTGGGAATAGTAGCAGGTAAAGCCATCAGGTTGCAGGTTAAGTCTGCTTCGGCGTGCTAACATTTTCCTATAAATAGAGGGCTAAGTTAGAATTGAAAATCACACCAGAAACAAGTTTTCTCTCTTTCTCTCTCTAGATTATTGAGTGTATTTTGTGAGTATTTAGATACTTTGAGAGTTTCTATTCATCAGAGCAAGTGTCTTTCAGCCTTATACCGGTATTCCGACCAGAAGTACTGTCTGTACGAGGTAAGGGATATTATTTTCTTCTTAATGATATTATTTTCTTCAATATCATTATGCTGAAATATTGATATGAGTTTTTATCAAATTTGGAACTTTTTGTGTCGGGGGTTACTATTCACGTATACGGCACTATTCACGTATACGGCACTATTCACGAATACGGCACTATTCACCGAAAAATAAAATTTTTCCTTTTTGTCCAAGATGTCTATTATGGTTACTATCTTTGATTGTATCCATGTTTTGATCTTTATTTTTGAATTCTGCTTCACAATTGATTATTATGAAGTATTATTGATCTTGGATAAACTGTTATACGAATCCCTACTATTTGTCCTTCTGTCTCATTGGATTCGTTCTCTTTAAGATATTTTTCATCATCCTCAGTCCTAAATGATGATACAAATGAATATCTTTGGCCTGTAGTGCAAAGATGTATAATTACTTGATGAATATCTTTGGCCTGTAGTGCAAAGATGAACAGGTGTTGAGATGAACATGACCGACTGATGATACAAATGAATATCCTTGGCCTGTAGTGCAAAGATGAATATTTGGTTAAAGATGATTATTAATTGATGTTACAGGGATAAAATATTGATGATGGACTTTTAAATCTTAGAAGATAGTAGAATTCTTTCTCTACTTGACTCTTCTAATGGTTTGTTGTTTCCGCTGCAGTTGTTGATCTAAAACTTGTTGTCGATTATATTTTATCAGATTTTTCCCTGTTGAAGACTAACGATAATTTGTTGTATATTATCTTAGTCATAATATTCTTTACTGGGCTAGTTGAGCTCACCCTTTTCCTTTTTGTTCCATTTTTCTTCTCAGGAGGTGAGAACATAGCAGGATCTAGTCGGGGTATGGAGTGATGGTTCTAGAAAGATGTATTAGCAGTCCTCACTATTTCTGTAAAATAGTGTTTGAATAATTGTAATGAGGATTTATTTGAGTGTGGATATTGTCTAGAAGACAATATTTGTATTTAAACTCACAGTATGTGTTGTCGTATTTTGCACGACAATTGTATTATTGAAGTTGTAGTTTGCTTTCTGTACCATGTATTTGGCGACTCAGAATGGGTGTTGTATACCTATTCTGGGGGCGTCACAGTTGGTATCAGAGCTTAGGGATATGATCTCTGGCGGAGATCGGGGAATAGAACTAGGAGGGGAGAGACGAATCCTTCGCTAGTGTGTCCTACCTAAGCTTATTTATTGGTCAGTCATAATATAGGGGTATTATGTGATTTGTTAATTTATTTAATTAACCCTTGTTTTATGGCAGTATTTGAGAATGTCGACTGAGAATGTTAATAGTGGAGTAAATGAGACCGTGGAGACACCGGTGCTTACCAACGAGGAGAACGTGCAACAGGCTGGCAATGTTCCTCCTGTGAACAACACCAATGAGCAGATGATGAACGATGGAATGTTTAGAAGTTTTTTGCAATTCATGCAAAACCAGACAAGGGAGACTCGTGTTCAAAATACAGGAGGAAATGATAGCAATTCACGGTTTGTCACAGCCAAACAGTTCAAAGAATTGGGACCACCAGAATTTAAGGGAAAGCCGGATCCGATCATGGCGGAAACGTGGGTCAAACAAATTACCAAGATATTCGATGTCTTGGGATGCACGGAGGAACAGAAGGTTCCATTCGCCACCTTTATGTTCCGTGGCGAGGCAGATTACTGGTGGGAGTCTGTGAAGCGTACCCATCCAACCGCACTCAGCATGTCTTGGGAGACATTTCAAAAACTGTTCAATGACAAGTACTTTCCTGAAAGTATTCGTCATATGAAGGAGGTAGAGTTTATTAGACTAGAGCAGAATAATATGACGGTATCTCAGTACGAGGCAAAGTTTGCAGAGTTGTCCAGGTTTGCACCTCATTTGGTGGAGAATGAGGAACGTATGACGAGGATGTTTCTGAGAGGTTTGAAACCCGGCATACGTCAATATCTCATTTCTCATAAATTTTCTCTCTATTCAGATGTTGTCAACAGGGCTCAATTATTAGAGCGAGATAACGAGTACGGTCAACTGAGGGATCACAACCAGGATCATATCGGTGACAGCAGTCATCAGAACAATGATAACCAGCGGAGAAAGAAAAATACAGACAAGAACGGCAACCACTCTGGTGGTAATCGTGGCTATGAAAATAGAAGAAGCGAGTCGGGAGGAGATTTTAAAAAGAGGAGATTCAACAATGACAATACGAAGACGTCAGCACCAACAGCAATTGGTTCCAAGGGAGGAGAACGACCACCGGTTATATGCTATAAGTGCGGAAAAGAAGGACATATCAGCCCAAACTGCCCACAACAGTTTAAGGTATGTTATAATTGTGGAAAGGAAGGACATATCGCTCGAGATTGCACTGTAGCAAAACCAAGTCCAGCGGGGATGGTGACTCAAAAAGCTGTCCCAGAAAAGATAAAGTCAACGGTTCCTGGAAGAGCGTTTGTCGTGACTGGTCAACATGCGAGGAACCCAAACGAGGTGATCACGGGTAAGCTAATCATAAATTCATGCGAAGTTTATACCTTATTAGATACCGGTTCTACCCATTCTTTTATCTCTCCTGCTTGTGCTCAACGTTTAAACTTGACTCCGGAGAAGTTAGACTTTGATTTATCTGTGGAGACTCCGTTAGGAGAAACTTTCATCACATCCACTGTTTATAAATCTTGTGTGATCCAAGTTGGTACCATCACCTTACCTGTTGACCTTATCTCTTTAAAGATACTTGCTTTTGATGTGATTTTAGGGATTGATTGGCTAACTACTCATCATGCCAAAATTGATTGTTTTCGTAAGGTTGTTAGTTTTCATATTCCTAACCAACCTGTTGTACGAATTCAAACAACTAAGCCATTAAAATCAATCACTGTTATATCAAGCCATAAAGCCATTCGTTTATTAAAAAACGGATGTCAAGCTTTCTTAGCCCATGTTATGGATTTGAATAAAGACACGTCAAATTTGAATAATATTCCTGTTGTTATTGACTTTCCTGACGTATTTCCTGAAGAACTTCCCGGTCTACCCCCGGAACGAGAAATTGAATTCTTTATTGATCTTGAACCTGGTACAAAGCCCATTTCTAAAACCCCATATCGAATGGCTCCTATTGAACTTCAGGAGTTAAAGGTCCAACTACAAGAGTTGTTGGACATCGGTTTCATTCGTCCTAGTACATCTCCTTGGGGTGCTCCTGTTTTATTTGTAAAGAAGAAAGACGGGAGTATGCGACTTTGTATTGATTACCGGGAATTAAACCATGTCACTATTAAGAATAGGTATCCGCTACCTCGTATTGATGACCTGTTTGACCAGTTACAAGGAGCACAGTTCTTTTCAAAGATCGATCTTCGTTCTGGATATCATCAGTTGAAGGTTAAAACTGAGGATATTCCAAAGACTGCCTTCAGAACTCGGTACGGGCATTATGAGTTCCTAGTTATGTCTTTTGGATTGACTAATGCTCCTGCGGCTTTCATGGATATGATGAACCGAGTATTTAAGGATTATTTGGATCAGTTCGTTGTTGTCTTTATTGATGACATCCTCATATATTCCAAAAGCCGTGAAGATCATGAGCATCATTTGAAGCTGGTACTCCAAAGGCTGCGTGAAAATAAGTTATATGCCAAGTTGAAGAAATGCGAGTTCTGGCTTGAGGAAGTAGCTTTCCTAGGGCACGTGGTGTCAAAACATGGAGTATCTGTTGACCCGGCGAAGATTGAAGCAATACAAAGTTGGGAGCAACCAAAGACGGTGACCGAAGTACGTAGCTTTCTAGGCTTAGCTGGTTATTATCGAAGATTCGTGGAAGGGTTTTCTCGAATCGCTACCCCGTTAACTCAGCTGACTCGGAAAGATACAAAATTCGTATGGAGTGAGGAATGCGAGAAGAGTTTCCAAGAACTCAAGAGGAGACTCATTTCGGCACCTGTTTTGACAATACCATCTGGTTCGGATGGATTTGTTATCTACAGCGATGCTTCAGGCAAAGGGTTAGGATGTGTTCTCATGCAACATGGGAAAGTCATAGCCTATGCCTCACGACAACTCAAAGAATATGAGAGGAATTATCCTACTCATGATTTGGAGTTGGCAGCAGTAGTTTTCGCGTTGAAGATCTGGAGACACTACCTGTATGGGGAGAAAGTGGAGATCTATACAGATCATAAAAGCCTTAAATATTTCTTCACCCAAAAGTAACTCAACATGCGGCAGCGACGTTGGCTCGAGCTGTTGAAAGATTACGATCATACCATCCAATATCATCCTGGAAAAGCAAACGTAGTAGCTGACGCATTGAGTAGAAGATCATATGCGGGTACGAGTGCAATGTTGTTAACACAAAGGCCCATTTTGTATGACTTGCAAAGGATGGAGATAGAGATGAAGGCTCCAAGTACCCACATGATGATATCAAATATACGAGTAGAACCGACTTTAATCGATAAAGTTAAAGCTGCTCAAGCTACGGACATAGAGCTGATGCGTATGAAGAAGAAAGTGCAAGAAGGTTCTATTCCAGAAGCAAGAATCGATGAAGAAGGAATACTTCGAGTTCACTCTAGACTCTGTGTTCCTAACAATTCTGATTTGAAGTACAAGATCATGATGGAAGCACACAATACACCATTTGCAATCCATCCTGGAAGTACCAAAATGTATCGTGATCTACGACATACATTTTGGTGGAATAATATGAAGAGAGAGATTGCAAAGTTTATCTCGAGGTGTTTAACTTGTCAACGTGTAAAGGCGGAACATCAAGTACCAAAGGGTCCATTGCAACCACTTGAGATTCCGAAATGGAAGTGGGAACACATTACCATGGATTTCGTTACGGGTCTTCCCACGGTTTCTCAAGGCATAAATGCTATTTGGGTTATTGTTGATAGATTAACCAAGTCTGCTCATTTCTTGCCGATACGGGAGACTTATTCCCTTGAACGTCTTGCTCGTATATACGTAGATGAGATTGTGAGACTGCATGGCATGCCAGTATCCATAGTTTCGGATCGTGACCCAAGATTCACTTCAAGATTTTGGGTTAGCTTGCAAAAAGCTATGGGCACAGATTTACGATTTAGTTCGGCATACCATCCTCAAACGGACGGACAATCAGAGAGGACTATTCAAACTCTTGAAGATCTATTAAGACTTTGTGTCCTAGATTTCAAAGGGAGTTGGGATAAGTACCTACCATTGGTGGAATTCTCTTACAATAACAGTTATCAGACAAGTATAGGTGTGGCCCCATTTGAAGCATTATATGGACGAAAGTGTCGCTCTCCAATATGCTGGGACGAGGTGGGTGAAGCAACATTGTTGGGACCAGAGTTGGTACGCATGACTACAGAGAAGATCCAAACGATTCGACAACGTATACAAACGGCACAGGATCGACAAAAGAGTTATGCGGATCTTCATCGGAAGGACGTGGAATTTGACATTGGGGATCATGTATTGTTGCGTGTGGCTCCATGGAAAGGAGTTACAAGATTTGGGAAGAGAGGAAAGCTCAATCCACGATTTATTGGTCCATTTCAGATTCTTGACCGAGTAGGAAATGTGGCCTATAGACTTGCGTTACCTCCAAGTATGTCTCGTGTTCATAATGTTTTTTATATATCTGTGTTACGTAAATATGTGAAAGACCCAGACCACGTTATTGAGTTAGAACCGGACGAGATAGCTGAAGACTTAACGTACGAAGAGGTACCTGTCAAGATCTTGGATAGAAAGGAGCATGTCCTACGCACGAAGGTCATACCACAAGTTAAAGTTTTGTGGAGAAACCATGCTATTGAGGAAATGACCTGGGAGTTGGAAACGGAAATGAAAGCGAGGTATCCTCATCTTTTCGAAACACCAGGTACGTACGTCAATTTCGAGGACGAAATTTCATAAGGAGGGGAGGTTGTAAGACCCCAAATTATTAATAAATGAAATTTAAATTCCCTCTATTTATTATTTTGAAATAGTAAGTGTTAAATTGATTAATGAGGTTAGTTATGGGTAAAATGCGTAAATATTTTAAATAAGCAAGTGGTTATAAAATATTCATTGTTGTCGGGGAATATTCGTTTGGTCGTGGAATATTCTTCCTGTCGGGGAATATTCGTACGACGGCGCAGTCTTTTGTGGGCCCCATAACGGAAAGCGATTGGATGAAGAAAACGACAAGTATATGTTTTTTATTAATAACGGCGTAGTTGTTACCGTTAATACTGTTGGAATACCCGGTGGTTAAAACACAGTAATACGCGTTGTTACACAGTAGCACACTGTATTGCACCAATTATTGATTCTTACGTAAGAAGGCACTACTCAATAATGGTTACAGTAATTACTGTTCAGTATTTTATTTTATTGATTCAATAATTGCTGCGTTGATATTTTATATTACTGTTGTTTCAATAATTGTCACTACACAGTATTTCCCATTATCAGATCAATAATTCATATTATTTGAATAATATTATTAGATAACATTATTGGCAATGTCTAGAAAGTTTTGTCTAAGGAGAGGTTTGGTCATCTAATTGCGCGCCAGTAAGGAGAAATCCTTATTGGAAAGCCCCCTCTTTCCTGGGAACGGCCTGGTTGTCATAAATGTGATTCTGTAATATTATTTGTAAATAATTAATTATTGATTCATATGATAAGGAAATATTTATTTTTGTGGATATAAATGAGGGATATATTTTTGTGGTTAAAAATGAAGGAGTTAATGTTGAGGTTTTTATCAGTATTTTTGTCGGAATGGAGGTATTAAAAATCAGGGTTTTTGAGATATTTTGCGGGAGTTATAATTTTTAATCCGACCGTTGGATCGTGGTAATTTTTGGATATGTTATACATATATAAGTTGAGTATATGTCCACAAATTTTGAACCGTTAAAAATGAACGTATGATTTATTATGAATTTTACGAGATGACTGGTTCAGAAATTGTTGAATTTTCGGAGTTAATCATTTTGGTAGAAAATTCTAGAATTGGTGGGCCCCACTCTTGGTTGGTGAAGAAATGTGCTGAGATTTTTATTCAAATGTGGTGGGTGGGAATAGTAGCAGGTAAAGCCATCAGGTTGCAGGTTAAGTCTGCTTCGGCGTGCTAACATTTTCCTATAAATAGAGGGCTAAGTTAGAATTGAAAATCACACCAGAAACAAGTTTTCTCTCTTTCTCTCTCTAGATTATTGAGTGTATTTTGTGAGTATTTAGATACTTTGAGAGTTTCTATTCATCAGAGCAAGTGTCTTTCAGCCTTATACCGGTATTCCGACCAGAAGTACTGTCTGTACGAGGTAAGGGATATTATTTTCTTCTTAATGATATTATTTTCTTCAATATCATTATGCTGAAATATTGATATGAGTTTTTATCAAATTTGGAACTTTTTGTGTCGGGGGTTACTATTCACGTATACGGCACTATTCACGTATACGGCACTATTCACGAATACGGCACTATTCACCGAAAAATAAAATTTTTCCTTTTTGTCCAAGATGTCTATTATGGTTACTATCTTTGATTGTATCCATGTTTTGATCTTTATTTTTGAATTCTGCTTCACAATTGATTATTATGAAGTATTATTGATCTTGGATAAACTGTTATACGAATCCCTACTATTTGTCCTTCTGTCTCATTGGATTCGTTCTCTTTAAGATATTTTTCATCATCCTCAGTCCTAAATGATGATACAAATGAATATCTTTGGCCTGTAGTGCAAAGATGTATAATTACTTGATGAATATCTTTGGCCTGTAGTGCAAAGATGAACAGGTGTTGAGATGAACATGACCGACTGATGATACAAATGAATATCCTTGGCCTGTAGTGCAAAGATGAATATTTGGTTAAAGATGATTATTAATTGATGTTACAGGGATAAAATATTGATGATGGACTTTTAAATCTTAGAAGATAGTAGAATTCTTTCTCTACTTGACTCTTCTAATGGTTTGTTGTTTCCGCTGCAGTTGTTGATCTAAAACTTGTTGTCGATTATATTTTATCAGATTTTTCCCTGTTGAAGACTAACGATAATTTGTTGTATATTATCTTAGTCATAATATTCTTTACTGGGCTAGTTGAGCTCACCCTTTTCCTTTTTGTTCCATTTTTCTTCTCAGGAGGTGAGAACATAGCAGGATCTAGTCGGGGTATGGAGTGATGGTTCTAGAAAGATGTATTAGCAGTCCTCACTATTTCTGTAAAATAGTGTTTGAATAATTGTAATGAGGATTTATTTGAGTGTGGATATTGTCTAGAAGACAATATTTGTATTTAAACTCACAGTATGTGTTGTCGTATTTTGCACGACAATTGTATTATTGAAGTTGTAGTTTGCTTTCTGTACCATGTATTTGGCGACTCAGAATGGGTGTTGTATACCTATTCTGGGGGCGTCACAGTTCACTCGTATAAACATTCATTTTTACAAGGTATTAAAAGAACGTTTATACAGTTTTGGATCTTGGATTCTGGCATGTTGACATATAAAAAAAATTAAAAATGATATGTGAATAAAAAGAAAAGAAGATTGAATATCGAAAGTTTTGCGGTGGGTCGAGATGGAGCATAAAACTCACTCGCCTGTAAACTTAGGACCGATGTTGAGATAGAGCATAAAATGTACTCGCCGAATAATCTTCATTTTTTCGTAAAGTCTTAGTTGGCTTATGTTGATTACGTGGCCTTTACTGCTCGAGTTATTAGATTCATAGGGGTGTTCTACACCTAGTGCCTTAAAGTCATCTAGTTTGGGAATTACTGATCAAAAGCTCATTAATGGATAGTTCTGAATAGCCTAAGGTAATTAAGGGTTGTCCGAGTCAGATTTTACTGTGTTCATGCTAGAGTCTTTTGATCTTTTCCTGCACTTGCGTCTTATTCTTAATGCTTGTTAAATGTTTAAGTTACGGAGTGTGTATATTGGTATTAATAATCGACTGTGCAAACTTATTTGAGCTATGATTAGTTAGGACAGTTGGTCTCCATACACACACATAGAACGGATTGAATACAGTCTTATACTTAAAATGAATGAACCCTTATTCATATTTGTGTTTGCCCTATTCTCTGGGAGTAGCTATGATCGAGCTTAGAAGCCATGATACTAGTATACAATTATATTTTTTCTTTCGCGTGTTTTACTGTTGTTAGTTTTGTGTTAGATAGTTTACTTAAGGACAAGCAAAGACTTAAGTTTGGGGGTATTTGATGAGTGGGATTTGTACCCAAGAATCGAATACTTTATGACTTAAATAGTTGCATGATCTCATAGATTTTATATAGTTTTATATGATTATAGTGTTATTATGCTTAACCGACGTATTGCAGGACTTTACAAGACTTTTCTAGCTTTCAGGGGACAAAACGGACAAATTTCACACACTAGCGCCGCGGCGCGAATGCCAAGCCTTGTGCTCGCACCGCAGCGCCATCCTCATATTTTGCTGATGTCATCCTGGCGCTACAGCGCCATGGTTCCTTCATGGACTCATGCTACAACGCGAGCTCCGGTGTTGGCCAAGCTAACGTGGCGCCGCAGGGCCACCCATATGCCTATTGCCCACGCTGCAGCTCGAGCTCCGGTGCCCAGGCAGAGAGGGGCTTGGTTTAACCTAGCAAAAGAAGGAAACAGATATATATATATATATATATATATATATATATATATATATATCAAGAGAGCCTCCGCAGATAGATATCAGACATCATATATCATTTAGACAGATAGCTTAGCTTACGATAGAATAGTTTTCTCTTTTCTTCTGTATTTTCTCTCTCTAGTTCTTAGTTTATGTCTGTAAATATAGATTAGGTAGATTAGGGAGAAGTCTGGGATTTCCTTTGAGCATCAATATCAGTGAGCTACACGGATTGGAGAGTTTGAAAGGAGCAGAATGCTTGGAGACTGAAGAGCCTCGACAGAGTTTATTCTTATCCATTTATTTCCTCTGATTTTGTAATCTATAAATGTTATCTTTATTACTGCTTATATTTTGTTCAATACCTATGAACTGAGTATTGGCTCTAAGGTTATAATGAAACCCTTTGTTATTTAAATTGAGTGTCTTATCTCTTTGGTTAGCACCATATGATTTGGTTTAATATATTCATGCTTAATAATTCTCGCTAAGACATTAGTGATGATTTTGGTAATCTACATGATATTGAAAGAAAGACTGTAGATTTACACCTAAATATATTGGCATGTGAATATGGGTTTTGACTGCATACATTATGCGTAGAATAGACATATATATGTGTGCCATGTGCGGCCTATTTGAGAACTTATGCTTAAATCCTTGTTAGGTCAGTTCGCATAGATATGTGTAGGATTATCACCTGGCTTGGACGTTCTTTTCTGTTCTATTCCCTAGCGGGTGGATCTAGAGAGGATATGTTTGTGCATACCTCGACAGAGGTGTATGAGCACCTATGTGTCCTCGGTCGACAAATTGTCATGACCATTAAGACCAAAGAGAGAAGGGTAGGTAGTTTGATGAAGCATAACACGCCAGGTGTTCGACAGAATGCATGTGTGGGGTGAAGTTGTAGCCTTAGCTTGTAATTCCTTCGATTACCATTCGTTATCCATTTACTTGCTTTGATAATTAGTTATAACTAGATTAATCACACTTCCATTTATTGTTGTTCGAATAAGACTTAAGCGATACAAAGTCGGTATTTGGTAAATATTAGTGATAGCTCCTCGTGGGTACGACACTCTACTTATCACTATATTACTTGTTAGATCGTGTATACTTGCGCGTGTTTAGTGATCGGTGTTTTGACCAACACTATATCTGCCGAAGATGCTGCTATTACAGATATCACTGCATTGAGGTCTCACACTACTGGTATCATTGTAGAGATGAGCACATATATTGATGAGCATAGCATCACCATGCATATGGATGTGGACCTTTTGGCTCACGTTGATACCATAGGGCAGGAGCTCACAGCGTTAGCCCCTTCTTCTGAGAGGGATTCCATGTTGGATTTGATAGTGCACATATACACTGATTTGTAGATGGGCTTGGATTTTCCTTCACAGACTAGATTAGCCATTTTTGTCATGTACAGTACATATTGTATATATAAAATAGTATTATATATGGCAGGGAAATATATTTTGATTCATTTCCCTTTTAGTTATGCCTTGGTACTTGCTTGATATCAACCTGTTTATTTAGGGCTTGTGATCTTGATGTATTCTGAATTCCCCCTGGATGGATGGACATTGAGATGCCTCAGGATCTTTCAAAATGGATCGTTGATCTGTGTTTATTCCCTACCCTCTTTGGTGTGTTGGGACTATTGTATAGATTTGGAGAGGAGTGTGGCTTTCCTTTCTGAGGCTGACCACACCACAGATGGTCGTCGATACTCCTTTGTATGGGGCAGCCTAGGTAGTTCCATCTCTTATGGATTGGTGTTTCTCTTTGAGGACTCAACCGCAACTTAGATGGTCCCCGATTCTCCCATTAGCATGGGGAAACTAGTTAGTTCCATCCCCTTGGTCTAAAGCCGATGAAGTGTGGTTTGAAAGATGATCCCAGTACCGTTGACAAGTTTTTATGTTTTGGTAGGGGTGAGACCGAACCATGAATGGCTCCCTATGTACTCCCATTGAGAAGGGGAGATCAGGTCTGCGTAGTTCAAACCTGGCGTAAAGGTTCATAGTTGTATGTGGTGAAAAGGGTGTAGAGATGTTTTTATTTTTGTCTTTTATGTGGTGAGACCGGACCACAAAAATGGTTGCCTATGTACTCCCGTGTATTGGGGAGATCAGGTCTGCGTAGTTCGTCCCTTGTATAGGACAGACTGCAGATGAAAAGTTTGATCCATGGTGGGACAAACTGAAGGTGTGAAAAGTTTTACCCCTGGTGGGATAAAACTGAAGGTGTGAAAGTTTAATCCCTGGTGGGATAAAACTAAGTTGAGTGGAGGATCTAATGATCTGAAACCAAGCTGCTGGTTGGAAGATGTGTTTGTCCCTGATGGGGCAAACGGATGTGAGAAAGGTTTAGAAAACCTAAATTGATTGGGGATCTGGTGATCCAAACCCAGAATGCTGGTTTGCTGGTAACTTCAAACATAGTACTGTTTCACGGTGTCTGAGTTGATTAGTTGTGGAAAATCATCGCCATCCATTTCTTGTAAATTGAGGGCAACTCCTTTAAATACTTCCTTGACAACAAACGGTCCTTCCCAGTTTGGGGCAAATTTTCCTTTGGATTGATCTTTGTTATTGTTCGGGAGTGTTTTCCCGACCCTCTTTTGGGCTGAAGGCTTGGGTCGGGTCAAAGGAGGTCGGGCTCGTATGTTCAGAGATGTAAGATCGGGGTCGGTTACCCGATCCCAATAGGCTGGGGCCCGTGGTCATCGTGAGGGTTGAGTTCGGGCCTATTGGGTTTGGCTATTGGTTTGGGCCTGAGCGTATGAGCAGTCCACATGCAGAGTTGGTGCGACAAGGAGTTTACGTGATTAAGGGCATCAACCCTAATCCTACGTCAACAAGGTAACTCTGGATGTAGTGGTGGAAAGGGATTCCACTTGCACTTTTTAAGGAGATTGTGTTGGACCCAAATATGGTAGCTAACATATTTAGGAGTCCTACTCTAATCCAAAGAAGAGGATACCAAGGTGGTGGGAGCTCTATAAATACAAGGCCAAGGTTACAATTAACAGGTAATATCTACTTTGAGCACTAAACATATAAACCTCCATTGTTAAACCTTGTGAACGGCCTGTACTTATTCTCACACCGGAGCTATCCCCCGGCGGTACGGCCATCAAGCTTCTGTGTGATCTGTTATTGTGCAGGATTCAGCGCGTGGATTTTGTGATTGGACGTGCAGACGAAACTTGGCGTTAACATTGACGCAGAACTCCGATACCCAAACCTGGAAAAATTCGCCTATGCTTTAATCATTGCAAGCAGAAAACTTCGGCATTATTTCCAGGGTCGGGTGGTGGTGGTATACACCAATCAGCCGTTGAAGAAAATTCTACATCGACCTGAGGTTTCGGGAAGACTGGCGGCATGGGCAATGGAGCTAACACAGTTCGCGATAGAGTATCATCCCCGAACGGCAATCAAAGGACAGGCGCTAGCAGACTTCGTCGTGGAATGTTCGTTCTCGGAGCCAGATGTGGGATCGGTGGCCGAAACGCAACAAATAAAGTCCTCATGGACACTATATGTCGATGGCTCGTCAACGTCAGACATCAGTGGTGCAGGGGTCATACTGACGAGCCCCGAAGGATTCAAGGTCCAACAAGCTATTCGATTTAAGTTCAGAGCGACCAACAACGAAGCAGAATATGAGGCCATTCTAGCCAGGTTAAAATTGGCCCGAAGCCTAGAAGTACAAAACTTGGTCATCTACAGTGACTCGCAGCTGGTCGTCAAACAGATATCGGGAGAGTATGCGGCTCGGGGCGCCAGAATGACGAAGTACTTAGCCGAGACAAAGAATAAACTGACATACTTCCACTCGGTCAGCTGTCAGGGAGTTGACCGATCCGATAATACAATAGCAGATGCCCTGGCCAGACTGGCGACAACCGAAGCCAACTCCTTCAACGGTTCGGTATATCTCGAGACATTGGAGCAGCCAAGTGTCTCAAAAGAGGAGGCATTATGTGTTGATCGGCTGAACTGTTGGCTTACGCCTTACATCTATTATTTGGCTGACGGAACATTACCATCAGACCGCATCCTAGCAAGGAAGATCAAGCATCGAAGTTTGAATTTTGTACTGATTGATGGAGATTTGTACCGAAGGGCCTTCAGCTCTCCCTTACTTAAATGTTTAACACCGTCAGAGGCAAGCTACGCACTTCGGGAGGTACATGAAGGGATCTGTGGGGATCACATGGGCGCCAAGTCACTGGCGCATAAAATTCTAAGACAGGGGTATTACTGGCCAACCATCTACACAGAGGCCAAGGAACTTGTCAAAAAATGTCCCAAGTGTCAACTAAACAGCAACATCCCACATCAACCGCCCGAAGAACTCTACTCGGTCTTATCCCCGATCCCCTTCGCAGTATGGGGAATCGACATCCTAGGACCTCTGCCGAAGGCCAAGGGATAAGTCAGCTTTATAATAGTGGCTATCGATTACATGACAAAGTGGGTCGAAGCCAAACCACTGCAGAAAATTACCGAATAGGAATGTCTTAAATTTGTGAAAGAAGGAGTAGTTTATCGATTCGGCATCCCGATGGCTGTAGTATCGGATAACAGTAGACAGTTCGTGGGATCAAAATTTGAAAGCTTCCTGAAAGAGTTAGGAATTCAACACCAGAAGACCTCGGTTGCGCACCCTCAGTCAAACGGTCAAGTGGAGGTGACAAATCGAACCCTACTCAAAGGCATAAAAAGAAGATTGGATGAACTGAAGGGTCGGTGGCCCGAGGAACTACTCAGCGTTTTGTGGGCATACCGGACGACCCCAAGGACAACCACTGGAGACTCCCCTTTCCGGTTGGCCTATGGGACCGATGCACTCATACCAGTAGAGATTGGGTCACCCACTCTTCGGGTCAGCCAGTTCAAAGAGCTATACAACGATGAAGGTTTGAAAATAAATCTGGATCTGCTAGATGAAGCTCGTGACGCTGCGGTGTTGAGGTTGGCCATTTATCAGCTGAAGACAGCCCGACACTACAACCAGAAGGTGAAGTTGAGGAGGTTTGAGGTAGGAGATTTGGTGCTTCGGGAGGCAGAGGCATCAACCCCCCAAAACACAGGAAAATTAATGCCTGATTGGGAGGGGCCTTATGAGATTTTAGAAGTGCCGAAGCCAGGGACTTACCGACTTCGA
This sequence comes from Panax notoginseng, assembly GCA_016801055.1. Taxonomy (NCBI): domain Eukaryota; kingdom Viridiplantae; phylum Streptophyta; class Magnoliopsida; order Apiales; family Araliaceae; genus Panax; species Panax notoginseng. Next base: position 187,646,024 of record CM029014.1, read on the forward strand.
GCAATGGATGGGTCGAAAGTAAAGAATACATGACATGCTGGAAGACTCAGGAGATATTACCAGTAAATACATGCCTGTTCTTTCCCGATAACGGTGTAATTTATACGATTTATCAATGAAATGAAAACTTCTCTCAAGAGAGACGTTTGTACTTCGTTTTAATCTTGCACTACTTTACCGATCATATAAGCTTCGAGCGTAAGACGATCAGACGGTCCTAGAGAACTTAACTGATCGATAAACGCCACAAGTATAACTGATCGACAAAGATACACATCCGATCAGATAAGCTTCGAGCGTAAAACAATCAGACAGTCCGAAAGAACTTAACTGATTAATAAAACGCCACAAGTATAACTGATCGATAAAAGTTACATATCCAAGACAGTACACTTTAGACACAAATGGACCAGACGGTCAGAAATGACCTAACTGGGCGATAAAAATAAAGTTAAACTGATCCAGATAACTACTTAGAAATCTTTTGTCTTCATTCATATTATAAAGGTTTTACAGTTCCCGATCAGATAGGCTTTGGGTACATACACCGTCGGCCTCTCTGGTCAGGTTGAATTACAAAACTTAGAAAAGAAGAAATTACAAGTATGAACAAGTTCAAGAAAAAATTAAGGGGAACCAGCATCGGCTTCAGCCTCGGACTCCTCATCTGAAGAATCAAGGATCGAGGCGTCCAGACCAGCATCAACAAGCTTCGCTCGGGCCTTCTCCCGATAAGCTTCGACACCCTCTGAAAACTGGGTCATAATCTTATCGGTCAGGGCGGGCGATTCTTCGTATTCTCTGATGGCAGCCTGCTTAATGATGGCCTATTCGGCCATCAAAGTGTTGTTCGCATGGATCAGGGTACTCAGCTGAACATGAACCCCCGTGAACTTCCCCTCGATGACCTGAAGGTTCCCCACCAAGGTCCTATTCTCTTCGACCAGAAGTTCCTTATCCTGCACCAGCTTTTTGGCATGATCGTTGAGACCGACGAACTCTTGTTGAAGTAGGGAATTTTGTTCTTCGAGTTCGGAAATCCGGCGATTAGCCTGGGATACTTTATTACGGGTATCAGCATGGAGATCCCGCTCCCTCTTCAGCTCCGAATCCCGACCCGATAATTCGGCTTGGAGAAGCTCCACGTCGGTTCTCAGCTGGACCTCTCTCTTGGTAGATCGGGCAAGGGGAGCGATAGCTCGAGTGAGGATGGCGTTGGCCTAAATACATAGGCGAATTGGTCAGACAGCAAAGAAGCAAATGAAGACATATATACAAATGAGGATAAATACCTGAGTCTGGGCTCGGAGATAGGTAACCAAAAAATCCTCTGACGAAAAGTTCTTGAACCGCTCATCATCACCGGAAAGCCTGAAGTGATCAAGCAAATGGAAAGGAAATTTGTCAGCTGGGCTCTTCGGCCAGCAGGTAGTTGGGGATCCTCCGGAAGAGCTAGCCTTGGACTTCGGGGAAGAAGCATTGATCGGGGCAACGACCTCCTCGGCTTGGGAGGGCCCCTCGACCAACCGCGGCTTATTCGAAGCGGGTTCCAGAAGCTGATCTTCAGTACCCTCCGAATCTTCGGCCACCGTCACTATGATCGGAGGTGGGGGAGTTGATTTCAAAACAGGCTTCGGCGGGGCCACAACGATGGCCTTGGGGGGAGCTCGAACAGAAGATCTTTTCTTTGACTTCTTTAGCAAAGCCATCTTGTCGGCCCCCTTCATCTGCAACACACTTTTCGTGGAAGCATCGACCTTGGAAGGTTCGGGAAGAGGACCGGTTGACGAACCGACAGACATCTCGGCAATAAGAACAGCCTCGTCTGAAGGAGAGTCATCAGCGGCTGGGAGATGGATGGGCTCAATGAGGATCGGGAGTGGGGACAGAGCCACTTTAGCATTCTCAGGCTTGAAGATGGTCACTACAACATAAAATAAAAGGATCATTAAGAAAATCGAAGCAAAGGATCGGGAGAATAAGAAAACAAGGTCGGATAGATTAACTTACAGCCGTGTTCGTAGAGCCAGGATTCGTTGGACACGATTCCTAGACCCCAGTTGGTCTGCTTCAGAAGGGCGTAAAACTTCTTGAAGGCTGCCGAACGACTCTTCGGAAATTTGTTGACCTTCATGGGGACGTCTTCGGGACCGGCCCAGTTGGGGAGTAGGTTGAGATCGGTTCCCCTCATGAAGAACCATTTTGAATGCCACCCCTTGTTACTGGATGGGGTCTTCACGAAGGTGTCCCGTCCAGGAACACGGTTCAGATGGCGAAGGTCGGGCTCTTTTGACCGACCAACCGAGAACAGGACGAAGAAGAAGTCCAGCCCGGGGGTGATGCCAGCCTCCTGGCATAGGGCGATGAAGCTGATCAGCTGGATGTAGGAGTTGGGAGCTAGCTGGGAGAACCCGATCCCTACCAGGCAGAGAAAAGAAGAGATGAATTCGTGGAGGGGGAACCGAACCCCGTACCTTAGGGCATACAGATGGACAGCTACCCATTCGCCCTCGGGTCGGTGGTACATCCTCTCGATGGCCTCGGGAACCCGAAGCTTGTATTCTTTGGGGATGTTAAATAAGGTTTGGATGTCCGACAGTTGAAAGGGGGTGATGGAAGATTTGGTGTTGATGACAGCGTAGTCGGTTTCCGAAGCGTAGAGTTGGCGAATTCTGGTTTCGGCGTTCTCCACGGAGAGTTCGACCGGAGCAGCCTCTAGCTCGATTTGGAGAAGGTCGCCGGAAGTAAGAGTGGGAGTGTCGGCTGCTGTGGTGGGTGTGGGACGAGGATCACTGGAATCAGCCATTTATGGTGGTTTGAAGGGAAGAAAGGTACAAGACAAGAGCTTAGTGGGGAAATGGCACGGACTGAAGAAATCTGGAAAAATGAGTGTCTCGCCGGAAATCGCCCTTGCCGAAAAAGTTTGACAGAGATTCAAAATATTAAAGGCTCGAAAAAGTGACGCTGATGAATGTTGGGGAGCTTATATAGTCCATCTGGCACGGCTTCCAAAGGCGGGTATTTATGGTAGGTGGGCCCAGTTATGAAAAAACGTGTACCAGCTCGCGGACCGAGGAGAAACCGCTTAGGTTCCCGAGACAACTCATCATTATAGCGTGACTATCAGAATTCATGTCCTCTCAAGTCTCGTGTCATAAATATCTTATAACAAGAGACTGGGGGGCAATGTTCGGGAGTGTTTTCCCGACCCTCTTTTGGGCTGAAGGCTTGGGTCGGGTCAAAGGAGGTCGGGCTCGTATGTTCAGAGATGTAAGATCGGGGTCGGTTACCCGATCCCAATAGGCTGGGGCCCGTGGTCATCGTGAGGGTTGAGTTCGGGCCTATTGGGTTTGGCTATTGGTTTGGGCCTGAGCGTGTGAGCAGTCCACATGCAGAGTTAGTGCGACAAGGAGTTTACGTGATTAAGGGCATCAACCCTAATCCTACGTCAACAAGGTAACTCTGGATGTAGTGGTGGAAAGGGATTCCACTTGCACTTTTTAAGGAGATTGTGTTGGACCCAAATATGGTAGCTAACATATTTAGGAGTCCTACTCTAATCCAAAGAAGAGGATACCAAGGTGGTGGGAGCTCTATAAATACAAGGCCAAGGTTACAATTAACAGGTAATATCTACTTTGAGCACTAAACATATAAACCTCCATTGTTAAACCTTGTGAACGGCCTGTACTTATTCTCACACCGGAGCTATCCCCCGGCGGTACGGCCGTCAAGCTTCTGTGTGATCTGTTATTGTGCAGGATTCAGCGCGTGGATTTTGTGATTGGACGCGCAGACGAAACTTGGCGTTAACAGTTATCAAGAACCTTTTTAAAGACCAAGTCATGTTGTTTGAACTACCGTAGCTAGACTTTTCGGTTGTAGGATCTGGCAATCATTTGTTGATCTAATTGACCATGGAAGATAGTTGCGGCCCGCCTTTCATCTATTAGAGATAATTGGTGGTACCTATCTTGTAACCATTGGTCTTCATTCAGCTGAGCGTCTATCAACACTCTGAGTGATTCCATTTCCAGTTCTATGGGAAGAACTGTTTCCATCCCATAGGTTAATGAGTAGTGGGTTGCCCCAGTGAAAGTGCGCATTGACGTTCTATAGGCTAATAGAGTCAAAGGCAATAAGTCAGGCCACCCTTTATGATTGGCGAAAATCTTTTGCATGATCTTTTTAATATTCTTATTAGCCGCTTCAACAGCACAATTCATCTTTGGACGATAGATGACGGAGTTGAGATGTTTGATGTGAAATTTACTGCATAACTCCTCCATCATTTGGTTGTTGAGATTTTTAGCATTATCTGAGACAATCACCTCTGGTTGTCCATATCGATAAATGACATTATTTCTGATGAAACCAATGATAACTTCTTTTGTAACCTTGGGGAAGGAGGCTTCTTCTACCCACTTAGTGAATTAGTCGATCATGGTGAAAATGAATCGATTACCATTATTGGCTTTGGGCTCGATGGACCCGATCATGTCCATTCCCCACATTGAGAAGGCCTAGGACGAACTCATATTGTGGAGCTCCCTTGGAGGGGCGTGGATAGCATTCCCATGAATTTGGCATTGGTAACATCTCTTGACGTGATCATCACAGTCAGCCTTGAGAGAGAGCCAATAATGTCCTGTTCTTAGGATTTTCTTGACAAGTAGAGGACCTCTCTTGTGTGGGCCGCATACTCCACCATGGATTTCATCTATGAGCCTCTAAGCTTGGTCTTTGTCTAGACATCTGAGAAGACCTAGTCCTGCATCTCTTTTGTAGAGTGCATCTCCGTTCAGGTAAAATCTCACAGCCATTCGATGGATCCGCTTCCTTTCAGCCTGACTCGCCTAAACGGGTGGAGATCCATCTCACAGATACTCCTTGATATGTTGATACCAAGGGTATTGGATTAGAGGTAGCTCATATGATATTTCTCCAATGTAGTTCCCATAGGTTGGAACCTTTTGCAAGGCAAATGTGATGCTTGGCATGACTTCCTTGTCGAGTATGTTGATCAAGGAGGCCAAAGTTGCTAGTGCATCTACAAAGTCATTCCTATTCCGAGGAATGTGGAGGAAGGATATTTCTTCAAACCCCGAACCATCTGTATAACTTGCCGATGGTAAGGCAGCAAATGTAGCTCTTTGGTGTGATAGATCCCAGTGGTTTGTCAGATTACTAATTTAGAATCTCCAAAGACAATTAACCGTCTAATGCCCATGGATTGGGCTAGTTTCAAGCCCATAATACAACCTTCACACTCAGTTGTGTTGTTGGTGCTAGCAAACTGTAATTTGACGGCGACGGGATTATAGACACTCAAATATTTGCATTCCTATTACTAACCTTGCAGGAGGGCACAATCGTCTTCCAGAGATAACCCTGGAAGTCAAATCAGCACAGTCCCGGAGACAACCCCAGGATACTCAGTTTTCCATCTCGGAGATAACCCCGATATATTCAATTCCAGTCCCGGAGACAACCCTGGGATACTCAGTTTGCCATCTCGGAGATAACCCTAAGATATTCAGTTCCAACCCTAGAGACAACCTCGGGATACACAGTTCCAATCTCGGAGACAGCCCCGAGGAATGCAGTTGTACTTCCGGAGACAACCCCGGAAAAGCTCATTTTAATCCCTAGAAGTCAGCTAGAACCTCGGAGATAACCCAGAGGTGCTCAGTCATAACCCCGGAGATAATCCCGGGAGGTCAGGCATACCTCAGAGACAACCCTAAGGACATTCAATACTCACAGCAGCCTAATCTCAAAGATAACCCTAAGCAGCGACTGCTAAATCAGTCCAGAACTGGAGATAGCCCCAGTAAGGGGCAAAATCACCATTTTGCCACCTCGATCCCACATTCATGCTATCTCAACAACATTTCAACCCACATGCTCATAGAAGTGTCCTACAAGAACCATAGCTCCAATCCCGAGTGACTATTGCACAAGACAGCACACCAAATAGAATTTGAAGACTTGAAGATTTGGGCATGGACCCATCTTTCTGGCTTCGTACAACCTCTTATCCTATGTCATTGTGTAGCTCTCGACAACAGCATTCCAGAAAGGTATTATACGCCTCAATCGGATGCCCGGATTGAAAGTTATGAAGGTTTGAGCAAACAACGCGTTGCACAAGTGCACGTACTTCGAGACGGTGGGGTCCACGGAGCCCGGGGCACCCCGGATAGCCGCAGGTACACCTGCGGCTCCCCCTCTATAAATAGAGAGCTTGGGGTGACCATTTTGAGAAGAGAAAAGGCGAGGAAACCATGTCCATTTTGCTCTGTACACACTATAAACTGAGTGCTTTCTCATTTCAAACACTTGTGAGCTTTTGTTTTGCTAAATTTTACTAGTGGAAACAGATTATTCATTCAGTCAAAGCTATTTGAAGTCTTCTTGGCAGCCCACTGTAAGACACCTCACATTACTTAAAGCCTTTCTCCACATTTATTCACGTTGAGAGTCGTGTTGTATGCGTATGCCCGGACCGTCGGTCCGTGGCTTTTATTGTTTTTCTTTATATATATATATATATATATATATATATATATATATATATATATATATATATATTTACATTTCCGTCCTGCTTGGAGTTTACTTCATAGCGGTTGATTGCGCACACGCGCGCGCACACACACACACACACACACACACACACACACACACACACACACACACATATATATATATATATATATATATATATATATTTACAACTTTTATATATATAAAATTGTTTACAACTTTCATACGTACTGCATCATCATGTGATCATAGATTCAGTTCCTGAATCAAGATTCAGTTCTCGTGATGGACATTTTTCAACTACAACCAGCTTGTAAATTATTTACGGTGTCTGAATTTCCTTAGAAGGCTCTCATGCCCACAAGAAGTTCGGCATTGCTATGTATCTTATTTTCTCGAAGATGCTTCGCATCTCGAAAATAAAAGCAATCAAGCCGAACACATAATAAAATGGAAGTATCAAAGGCCTCAATTACTATTGAGCATCAGTGTTTGAAAAATCTCTTTTACAAAACATCACTGTCATATCTCATTAAAATTGAACTTTTATACAAAAATTCAAACCCTTTGTATATAGGTGCAAACGAGGCATAGCACTACTTCCAGACAATTGCACATAGACCTACACACACACACACACATTCAAATAAATGTTTAAAATGAAAAGTAGCGATCACCATGTTACCACGAATGTCGAGGGGTGCCTAACACCTTCTCCCGTATAATCAAGCCCCCTGACCCTAACGAATCTCAGTTTCACAGACCAGTTAAGCAGTGTCACATCACTCGATCTATGTGCAAACCTTTTCTCGGTTGAGTTGGTACAACCATTTAAAAATACCAACTGGCGACTCTTACAGTTAAATCGTCGACATATACATGTCGGACCTTTTCACAACTTGTTTTTTCAAACAAATCTCACCTAACATGAGAACACCAAAAGACAAGAATAGAAAAGGGACAAATAAAAATCACGATGTTGACAAGTGGCGACTCTGCTGGGGACATCCAGTAAGAGGGCTTAAGTCACTATCAATGCTTTTCAAAATGTTTACCTGCTTATGTGTGGATGTTGCATTTACATTTGAATGAATGTGTACTAATGCATTTACTTACTGCACTTAGTGTTTCGCACTATATCTGCCTGTGATATTAGTGCTTCGCACATGTCATCATTTCCATACGGTGAGACGCATTGTATATGAATGTATATTGAGTGGTACCACCACCTGGAGGCTATCCTATCGGTGTTTGATTACTGAACTCGTAGGGAGACTAATTTGAACGAGGCTCAGGAAAGGCACCACCCAAATTTGCTCCAGTCGAAAGATCGGATTAACTTCCCCTCAAGTTAATTGCGATGATTTGGGAACTTTCATGCCAAAAAGCCACGAGAATAACATAAGATAGGTTAGCCTCTGATAAACCAAACGCAGAGGGAAGTCTCTTCATACCTTACAATTTTAATTACTTGTAAATTCAATTGCTTGTAATTTTATTTCCATGATAATCTCAATGTAACAAAATATAAAGCAATATGTTTACATGCATTCCCTTTCTTATCAAAACCTGTCATGCTATCTTGTCAACTGACATTCGTTTCGTACGATAATACTCCTAAATGGACACATTACGTAGCATGTAACATTCCTACATTCCCTAATACTAGACTACATAAGTCTTTTTGTAGGGAAATAATTAGTCCTGTTACCTGTTCAAAGTCCAAAAAGGCAACAAGCCTACAGCCAAGCATGGCTACATCTGGCCAGTCTAATCCTACTCCTGTCTCTCGCGAGGAGTTCGAAGGATTAAGTAACCAAATTATAGAGTTAGTTGTTCTACTCAAAGAACTACACAAGTCCACTTAGGGTCTACAAATGCCCATACATATTGAATCTTCTACACATGGAGGAACCCAGGGTCCGGATAAAGAAATTCCCGCACCTGAGTTGGACAAAACCAACAAAGCTCCTAAAATCACCCATTTCGCAGAAGATCTAGACACTGGTGATATCAGGAAGAAAGTCCTACAAATGGAAGAGACCATTCGGTCTATCAAAGGGATTGGACCACACAGGAGTTTCATATTTAGACCTTTGCATTTTCCCTAGGGTCCATTATCCAGAAAAGTTCAAGACTCCCAATTTTGAAAAGTATGATGGATTGGGAGATCCTTACACACATTTGAAAGTATTCATTGGAGAGCTCAGATCTTATGTCGAGGACGAAAAGCTCAGAATGTAGCTGTTTCAGAAAAGTCTAACTGGTGAAGCCAGAGCATGGTACACTAGATTATACAACTCCAAGATTCATAGCTGGGAGGAGCTAGCTCATGCTTTCCTCAATCAATACAATTTCCAAACTCAGATGGCTCCTGACCGGTACCAAATTACCAAAGTTAAGAAACAAGCCAATGAGTCCTTCAGAGAGTATGCCCAAAGATGGAGGCGTCTGGCTGCTCAAGTTATTCCATCTATGATTGAGTTTGAAATGGTGATGACCTTCACAGATATTCAAGAAGCTCCCTTCTGTGAGAGAGGTTTAGCTAGCATAGGCAAACCTTTCTTTGAAATGATCAAACACGGAGAAATGGCCGAGATGGGATTGAAGTCAGGAAAGATTCAAGACCTTGCTGCTCTGAAAGCTGTAGCTGAGCACATCCAGCTGAAAGTTATACAAACAACCCCCGGAGGGTCCACAAGAAGAAAGAGGAGGATGTTTCCTTGATACTACAAGGACAAAAAGGCAATCAGAGCATGCCTATTCAGAGGAGAAACTACTCCCCTTTTCAAGCTCAGTCTTTAAACCCTCCATTGCCAAAATATGGAGAAGTCAGACGTACCCAAGTGTTCACACCCTTAGGGAACCTACTCGATAACATTCTCAAACTTTTGACAGATCAGAAGAAAATTACACATCTCCTTCCACCAGCCAACCCGAGTGGAAAAGGTTTTAATGCATGTAAAACATGTGCTTATCATGATGGAGCTCTAGGACATGATACTCAAGATTGTTGGGCCCTGAAGCATAAAATCCATGTCTTAATTTACAATGGTGAGATTGTCGTGACCAAACCCGATCAGCCTCACATTCAAGACAACCCTCTTCCTCAACACAAAGAGGAGGTTAACATGATTAACTGGAGCAGTGGACAGAGCTCCAACTATATGGGTGGTCCATCCCAAACCGGTAAGGATAGTGCTGACAGATGGGATTATGCTCAGTTCCAGTTTATGATGGAATGAAAAAGGAAGGCTCTTAGTGAGCAAGTCAACCAATTGGCAGAATTGGTGGTTCACCAACACCAAGTCACACGTCAATTATTTAGCCAAGAGCATGCTAGCCTCTTTTCTCTTATTCCAAGTACTCCACCACGTACTCCATAAAGTGAAACACTAGAGGATAAAATTGCAAAAAGAGCAAATGCCAAAGCCCGTCGGGATTTATCCAACAAAAGGGAATTCACCTATTTAGGTCAACCGATGGAAGAGATATTGCAGATGTTGATCAATGAGGGAAGAATCACAACTCTACTACCTCCAATCAGCCCACGTTCAACTCAAAGGTGTTGAAAATCAAAGGTGGCCTAAATAGGTGGCCTAAATATCCTCTGAGGGAGATTTGGCTACTACATCACATACAATTCAACTCAAAGGTGTTGAAAATCCTTTGAAAGTGGCTGTGCCAAAGCCAATCATATTGCCATTCAGGCCATAGTATCCTGTTGTCAACCTACAAAAAGTGCCATGGAATTATGGAGAGGCTGAAGGATCCACATCCAATGTAAATGTTGCAGTGTTGAAAGAGAATCCACTGTATCTTCCCCAACGGGTGATGAAGCCTATCATCAGGACAAAGGGGAAAGCTCCTATGCAGAAGATTGAAAAATTCCTCCGTACTATAGGCCACAATGAAGCCAATGTGATTTTAAGCTTGAAAGAAGCTCCACAATAGATTTCTATACTGGACTTGGTTTTCTCCTCGGAAGATCATAGGAAGGTCTTACTGAGAGTCTTAGAAGAAGCCCACTTCCCAAAATTAGTGGATATTGAAAAGTTCCATCATCTGGTTGATCACATCTTCAACAGTAATGTGATATCCTTCACTGATGATGACATACCTCCCGAAGGGACGGGTCATTGCAAACTGTTACACATAGCAGTTATGTCCTCTGGATATATGGTGGGAGGAGTTCTGATAGATGGGGGATCGTCCTTAAACATCTGCCCTTACGCTACCTTCGACAAAATAAATATCAATCTCAACAGGATCCGAAGCAACCATACCATTATCAAAGCTTTTGATGGATCCCGACGAAATGCTGTTAGAGAGATTGAACTACCTGTGGAGATTGGTCCACATACATTCTGTGTATCATTTCATGTGCTCAAAATACCTATAGGATACAACCTACTCTTAGGAAGACCATAGATTCATATGGCCGGAGCTGTCCCTTCCACCTTTCATTAGCAGCTCAAATACATTATTAACAGTAGCCTAGTCATTGTTAATGCTGAGCCAGAATGGCCTGAACAAGGTGACATACCCCTCATTAGTTTTAATGTAGAAGTTGAGCCTATCAGCTTCCAGGCCCTTGAAGTGAGCAACACTCACTATCAACCTATTGGGGTACCACCTCTGATACTCAGAGTTTCTGCTGAGGTAATGTCGGCAAGTCAAGAGATGATTTCTTTAGGTTTTCAACCTGGACAAGGGTTAGGCAAGGATCATCAGGGCATTAAATGCCCAATTCAAGTTCCCAGTCAAACAGGGACAGCCTGACTAGGCTATTCTCCCAGGTCCCGTTACAGAAACTCTCATAAACACAAATAGGTTCCTTCATCTTCAGCCATACGGCGATTTCCTGCACCTACAGAAGCTGAATTTATACAGACTTTAGTAAAGGTTCCTGCCCATGTGATTGCTATGTTATTTCCTAAGCCGATACCGGTTAAAGGAAAGGAAGTCCTAATTCCCAACCCCGAAGTGGAGTAGAAGGAGCGTAGGCGTAACCAGGACATTGCAAAGTGATTATCAAACATGCGCATCCTAGTCCATACGGAGGGTATGAATAGAGACATTCCAGATGATGATTGTCCAAACATTATGGTCATCATTCAGAAGAATGAAGATAACAACAGCCCCTTCAACACTGATGTCCATCAGGACTTCACCCTTGGCAATTGGAGCAGCACTCCTTGCATTTGCCGACGAGGGTAAAAAGGCATAAACTCCCTCTGCCCTGTAGATAGCAATAACTGCTTACTTTTTATGTACAGTATTAGCAGTTATTTTTGTCATTACATGCTAACACTTTGTATGATTAAACAGTTTTATATATTAAGTGAAAGCATTTTGTTCCAGGACTCTAAAGTTAGATGTGCCTAAACTTGCTGATGAGGTGCCTATTCTCCACAAGGACTGTAACTTTGATGTAAAGTTGGACTCAGACTTGATGGAAATAAAAGAGGACTATGAGATACCTCAGGAGATCAAAGAATGGGTTAAAGACAAACACAAGCCAAATCTTGATCAAACCACCTCTTTCAACCTCAGAACTTCAGAAAATTCCAAACAAATCTAGATTGGTACGGACCTCACTCCAAACTAAAGGAATGACATGGTTACTCTATTGACCCAATTCTAAGATGTGTTTGCATGGTCTCATGAAGACATGGTCAATTTGTCCACTGACATTGCCATTCATCACCTTCCCATCAAAGAGGGATTCAAGCCAGTCAGGCAGAAGCTCAGGCGATTAAAACTTGAATGGAGTTTAAAAGTTAAAGAAGAAATTATGAAACAATTTCAAGCTGACATCACCATGGTATCAACATACCCTAAATGGCTATCCAACATAGTCCCTGTGCCTAAAATCGGAGGAAAGGTGCGAGTTTGCGTGGATTATAGGGATCTGAATAAAGCTTGCCTTAAAGATACACTGGTACAAAGTAGTAAATAGACAACAATTAAACCACAACGTTTTTATAAAAAACGTTGTGGTATTTTTTTCACAACGTTTTTTAACAAAACGTTGTAGATACATATAAAAAAAGTTATCTATTTAAAAGGGCATCTTTTGGTTTTAAATAGATAACGTTTTTTTTAAAACGTTATCTATGTCAAAAACACGGAGCGTAAAGAAATGAAAACTTAAAATTATAAACCCTAAATAGTTCTTTCTCTCTCAAAAGTTTTCATATTCCATCTCACACTTCTCTCTTTCTCTACTCCTAAACAGTCACGAAAACTAGGGTTTATTAACCCGATTAACTTTCTCTCTCCTGTTCAAATGGCCAAAACTAGAGGGGATTCAGTATCGGTCGTCAACCAGTTCAAAGGGAAGAAGGATCGATAGTGACTCCCAAGCCTAACCGTCATTTGAATCGGTTTTGCCAGAGTTTGGGTACCGATTTTGGGGTTTCTTCTCATAGCATGAAACATAGAGGGAAAACATCAAAGGGTAAAACCCTTACCTCTATGAGTATTCTTGAATCAAATCCTTCGATTCCTAAATCCCTTCTTAATTATCTTTTGGTGGCTGCTAAAAGGTTTAGTTTGGGCCCTCCATAGGTACAGAAGCTGCTGGGTGAAGATCTTGTTCACGCCAAGGATGCGCCCCCAAGCCATCGACGTTCAGGCGGCCGTCATGTGGGGCATCGCTACCAGCACGACTGCCCTCTGACTCGTTCAGGTGCCTCAATTTTTCATCACTCCGATCTCTAATGAATCTTGATCTGCCAATATTATATATTTTGTCCTATTTTTTTTTTAAAAAAAATTGCTGTCAGTTTGGCTTTGATATCATTTATGGTATTGGGATTTTTTAGTTATTGGCAGAATTAGATGCATTCAATTTGCATATCTTAACTTTAACTTGTTATGGTCTTTTAAGTCTCTCATCTTGGTTAATATAGATCGAGTAATCCTTATATGGAGTTTGGGATAAGACATTGAATTTGATTAAGTTTTTTTGAAATCAATAAATTTGGTTTTGAGATATCAGTTGTAATGTAAACTATTTGACACAACATATGATCTTTTGTTTTAATGGTTTTAATGGTTTTGTTATGCAATTCTTCTCTAATGTTTTAACCAGTGTATTTCTTAGAGGTAGCATGCATTCCTGATAGTTTATTAGTTGGATGGGCCTTTCTTAGGAGAACAATTTAACTTTATGGGTTCTTGCTATTATTTGGTTGGGTCTTTTATGATTTATGAATACATATTCTGCATTGATAGAGTGACTGATCATTAGTATGCTGACATTTAAGACAAATTCTGCAAAATTCTTATCAGTAAACAATATGTGTTGCCTTGTGGAAAGTAGGGTCTTCAGTGCTATTTTAATGATGGCCTGAATGAATCCAAAGAATACACCGCAACAAGAAGGGCAATGGATGTTGTTGGAATTAGCTCTGAGGAGCAGGTATCTTTAAAAGTGTTCTTCCATATAAGAATAAGAAATTTTAAGTCTGAAGTTTCTAAAATTTGTAGTTGTTAACTTAATGTGTCTTTTCTCAGGAAGCAATCTTCTGTGTTGTGGCTGCTATCCTCCATCTAGGGAACATTGAATTTGCAAAGGGAAAGGAAATAGATTCATCTATGCCCAAAAATGATAAATCTTGGTTCCATCTAAAAACTGCGGCTTAGTTGTTCATGTAAATAATTAAATTTTATGAGCACATGAAACAAAATTTGTTCTCAAATGTCTGTACTTATAAATGACTTTAGAGAAGGAAATGCAACTTTTTAATTGTAAAAGTGTTTTTCAGGTGTGACCCAAAGGCGTTAGAGGATTCCCTCTACAAATGTGTGATTGTAACCCATGATGAAACTATCACCAAATGGCTGGACCCAAAATCTGCAGTTACAAGTAGAGATGCATTGGCAAAAATTGTGTACTCACGATTATTTGACTGGTGAGGCCCATTTTCATGCTTTGAGGAGTTGTGTGCTACACTGACTATTTAACCTATAATTTGCCTACTCCTGTACCTTCATTAGTTTTTTAAACAGAGACTTAATTTTTAGTGATATTAATATTATTGTACACACATTTGCAGGCTTGTGGATAATATTAATAGTTCAATTGGTCAGGATCCAGACTCAAAATTCTTAATTGGGGTGCTTGATATTTATGGCTTTGAGAGTTTCAAGACAAACAGGTGCTTAATTGGTATGCCTTTTGTTTTCATTATTGATAAAATCTAATTTCTTGCAGTCATCTGCAAAAGATTATTCATGTGTCTGTTTACAATCATACAAACTGCATTTCTGATTACCATCTATAACTAATGTGGTTTTATATTTGATTATGAAAGCGGGAATAAACTTATTCACAAGTGACACAGAAGTTTTAATGGATGAACCTATTTAAAACATTCAAGGTTAAAGAAGTTGCATGGACAAGCAAAAAATTTTGTAAGATGTTCTAATTGTTACATTGTGTGCAGGATATTAAACCTAGCAGAACTGATGCGGGTATCAGACCTTAAAATGATGCGGATACCAGACCTGCACCAGAACTGATGCGGTTCCAAATGGTCTGGTGTTTCTATGTTCTTAAAATGATGTCAAAGTCATTGCAGTCCATCATCAGAGTGCTGGGCTGAACTGCCTATTCTGCTGGCAGCACTGAGTTCTATTTTTTTGCATAATATACCTTTCTTATGCTGTTAAGTTAATATATCTAACTGAGCTTGTTCTTGTAGACAAAGAATGAAGAAGAGGAGTTAAACACAGGGCTTCTTTCTGTGTTGATGATTAGTGTAAAAAACAACACACGGGTAATAGAATCTTCTTTATACTCTTGGTTTACTGATGATATTATTCATCTGTCTTAGTTGGTTCAATCACTACAGGATGCTAGGTTGAGTAGATTAGAGTTAAAACTTACATACTAAACATAATATTTAACCAAGTTTCACATCTACAGAGAATTTTAAGTCCAAGGACTTCAAAAAAACGAACCTTATCATGCTTATGCGAAAAGAGTTACAACTTTTGAACTGGCTTTTTTTTAGGGAAAGGGATAGTTCTTAGCCATTGAATGCATTCACAGTAGACATGTTTCCCATGCTTCATCAAGTTGATGTTTCAATTGTTAATTCTAATTACTTGATATTCAGACTTCGAGACACCATTGAAGAATTGCGCCGTTCTTTGGAACCCAAAGAGACTGCTCTTGAAACATTACAACATTCAATTTGTGAAAAAGAACAGGTAGTAGAACACTTGTATTCTCGTCGATTCAGGTTATTCAGGTTAGTCAAAATGCCGCCTTTCTAGTATTGATTCAGCCTATTTTTTGCTATCTCAATTGGGATTTGCTCTTGTTTAAATTGGTTGGACCAAGATTTGTACCTTCTAAACAGATGAATTCTTGCTTTTATTGGAATCTTTGTTGTGATATATACATGTATAAATGATAAGCATACTCTAGAATCAAGATGTGATAGTATATTGAAGATTAAAAATGGGTCTTAAGCAACTCTTTGCTTCAAAAGGACCAATTCTTTTGGCAAGGCAACGCAGCAAAGGCAGAGGAGGATGATCAAGAATAGGGAATTAGCTACAAGGTCCAGGGAAAGAAAGCAAGTGAGGATTTTCTAATAATTTTTGTTTTGTCATTGTGTTGATATTTGGAATGTCTTTTGATTGAATTTGGTTATGTGGTATGGGTTTTAGGCTTTTCAAGTTGAATTAGAAGCAATGGTTGTGAAATTAGAGGAGGAGAATAACTTTTTATACCGTCTATAACAAATTGAAACAATTTGGTAGACTTTGTGAAAATCTGTGGCCGGTAGTTTTGTTGGTTGTTTCTGGGTAGAGCATGTTGCTCTATGAGCACCTAAGATAGGCACTCTACATTTCATTGTTATTTTTGATTTATGCATGAACTTGACAAGTTTATTTGACACCACTTCCTGCTCCAATGGAAAAGGAAAAAAGGAAAAAAAAAGCTAATCAGAATTTTATTTGAACATGTGCATGTCAGGGGGTTTGTTACATTGAATATGCTTACATAAGTAAAATGATTGCTTTGGTATAATTAACCAACTATTTTAAAGTTGCGTTGTGATTGATTAATTGATTCTGGTTTGTGTTGGTTCTGTTTTCTGCAGACGTGGAGGTGTTGACTAGACTTAGTTGTGCATTTAGTTTAAAAATAAAAAATGGAATATTATTGGAACTAATTTTGAATGGAACCTATGTCTACAGGGGACAAATGGGGTTACCAGAAGAAGTCTCAAGAACTAAGGCTTCAAGTAAATGGTGGCATCAACATGGATAGAAGCACAAAAGAATTGATGCAAACGAATGAGATTAGTGCTTGTGGATCTCAAATGGAGGGTTGTTGCCACATCTATGCCATGACTCTCTCCACCGTTGTCAAGGCCCTCTATTATCTAAAATAGCAGATAATGATAATCTCAATGAGGAATTAAAGTTTGATACTGAGAAGAGAAGCAAGAAACAAACTTCTAGAAATAATAGTGGCAAAGGGGTTTGCACGCGCAAGGTGTGCACTATGCCAACATGGGTTGAGATCTGGGAGCGTGAAGATACCTATACCTATCCTCCTTCCCTAGGGTTACCAAAGAAGTTATCATTGCTTTCATCAGAAATAATGTCATTTGTTGATATGGACAACCAGAGGTGATTGTGTCAAATAATGCCAATAACCTTAACAATCAAATGAAGGAGGAGTTATGCAACAAATTCCACATCAAACATCTCAACTTCGTCATCTATCGTCTAAAGATGAATGGTGTTGTTGAAGCGGCTAATACGAATATCAAAAAGATCATGCAAAAAATGTCTGCCAATCACAAGGGATGGCATGACTTATTGCCACTGACTCTATTAGCCTACAAAACATCAATGCGCACTTCCACTGGGGCAACCCCCTACTCATTAACCTATGGGATGGAAGCAGTGCTCCCCATAGAAGTGGAAATGGAATCCCTCAGAGTGTTGATTGACGCTCAGCTGGATGAGGACCAGTGGTTACAAGATAGGTATCACCAATTATCTCTAATAGACAAAAGGCGAGCCGCTGCTATCTTCCATGGTCAGTTATACCAACAGAGGATCACCAGATCCTATAACAGAAAAGTCCGGCTACGACAATTCAAGGAGCATGACTTGGTCTTGATGAAAATTCTTGACAACCAAGATCAATCCAAAGGAAAATTTGCCCCAAACTGGGAAGGTCCGTTTATTGTCAAGAAGGTATTGAAGGGAGGAGCTCTTAGATTACAGGATGTCTGAAGTTACCTGCAAACTAGCATCATGGGTTTAGATCAGCAGATCCCCAGTCAGTTCAGGTTTTCTAAACCTTTTCCACTATATACAACCTTTCTTCACATCCATTTTCCCCATCAGGGACAAACACACCTCCCAACCAGTAGCCTAGTTTCAGATCATCAGATCCATCACTCACCTCAGGTTATCCCACCAGGGATTAAACCTTTCACACTTCCAGTTTGTCCTATACATGGGATCAAATTTTTCCTCTGCAGTCTGTCCCATACACGGGGCTTACTACGCAGACCTGATCGCCCCAATAAATGGGAGTACGTAGGCATCCATTTTTATGGTCCGGTCTCACCACAGAAAAAACAAAAACAAACACATCTCTACACCCACTTTACCATATACAACTTTGAACCTCTACACTAGGTTCGAACTACGCAGACCTGATCTCCTCTTCAATAGGAATATGTAGGCAGCTATTCATGGTTCGGTTATACCCCCTACCAAAACACAAAAACTTGTCAGTCGTACTGGGATCATCTTTCAATCTACCACACTTCATTAGCTTCAGACCAAAGGGATGGAACTACCTAATCTCCCCCACGTAAATGGGAGAATCGGAGATGGAATTACCTGAGCTCCCCCATACAAAGGAGTACCGGCGACCATCTGTGGTGCGGTCAACCTCAGAGAGGAAAGCCACACTCTTCTTCATACACCAGTCCCAAGACACCAAAGATGGTAAGGAATACATACAGATCAATGATCCATTCTGAAAGATCCTGAGATATCTCAATGTCTGTCCATCAAGAAGGAGTTCAGAATACATCAAGATCACAAGCCCTGGGAAAATAGGTAAATATCAAGCAAGTAATAAGGCACAACTAAAAGGGAAGTGAATCAACATATATTTCCATGCCATATATAATACTGTTTAATATATACAATATGTGTTGTACATGACAAAAATGGCTAAGCTAATCTGTGCAGGAAAATACAAGCCCATCTACAAGTCAGTATATATGCGGGCTATCAAGTCCAACATGGCATTCGTCTCAGAAGAAGGGGGTAACGTTATAAGCTCCTGCCCAAGGGTATCTACATGAGCCAACAGATCCGCAACTAACTGCATGGTGACACTATACTCATCAATATATGTGCTCATCTCTGTAATGATGCCAGTGGTAAGGGACCTCACTACAGTACTATCTATAACAGCGATATCTCGGGAAGATATAGCACCATCTCGCTCAATAATCACTGCATCTTTAGATGATCTGGCCTCATCCCGCTCAGTAACAGTGGTGTCTCTATGAGCTAAGGCATCATCTCTCTCTAATAGAGCGGCATCTCTCCCGAAAAGAGCTGTCAACATCAAGGCCCTAGCCTGATCTCTCTCAAAGGTCATCAGATGAAGACTCTGCTCTAAATACTCTGCTGAATGCTGGATCACAGTAGCAGTCATACTAGGAGAATCTACAAGAGCTGCTGGCAACCCAGCAAATGGCTCCTCCTTGGTGGGAAAATCAATGTCATCCATGGGCTCCCCACTGACAACCTCAATCCCCGGCACGGTGGACACAACCCCGGCTGACATAATCTTTGCCTCCATCCATGCAAAATACTCTGTAGAATGGTCCGGATGGCTAATAGTAAACTCAGTACTCTCACGCTAATCCCAATAAGCAAACACCCTGGATATATCCTCTATGGACAAATGCCGAGAAGACGAACGCTGACCCCATGCCCCCTCAAAAGGATGGACATCCTAAAATTGGTCAAACTGTGCCATTACAGCCAGTGGGTGATACGTGGTCATGCCGCTCAAACCAGCTAGAGGGAGATAATCCATGCCAAGTGCATGAGTAATGAAACTGTAGGGAGAGCTGAGCCCTGTACATAAAAAAATGTCAAATGGATCCTTGATCCCTGCCAAGAACACTAACCAAGATGCAGCGTCTGTATACTCCGTGGGCTGAAAGGAGTAAGACATGGCTATCTCATGGGAAAAGCAGTACCCATGCCGTCGGAAGGTGCCAATCAGTCTCAGGTGTAACATGAACCACATATACAACAAGACCGAGATGCCTGTAAATGCCCCTACAGAATGGGTGTGGCAATACGTGGCTGACCTCAATGTTTCTGCCACAATCATCGGTACAATGGTATGACCCTCCCTGAGAGCTCTCACTGCCCTAACGATACTGATGTCCAGATGATCCATGTACAGTGGTATGTATAAATAAGCTACTATGCACATCACGAGTATATATACTCTGGCAACATGCCACTGATCCTCTGATGTGGTGAAATCCCTGGAGTGATGTACATAACTGTCCAGTGAGCCAAATCTGTCTATCAAAAAATGTTGGGACACTACATGCCCGGATGTAATCTCATCCTGTGCTACTCTACGCCTCAGCCCGGTACAATACATACAGTACATATTTATAGCACTGAAAAATCAAAATATAATTAATATTATATTATTATTCTCATACCTTGATAATAATCCAAAATTAGGGTTTGGATTCCATATCTGATTTATCTGTCATATTTAACCTTAATAATTAAGGTAAAATAATTAACTTAATAACATGTACTAAAATTCATATAATAAAATAATTATTATAATTATTCTAAAAATCACTCCATATATTATTTAAATAATATATGATTATATCTTTATGGAAAATAATTAATAAACATATTTCTACTATAAAATTAATTATTATAAGAATGTACTTTATAATAATCAATAATTCTAAAATAAAATTATTTATAAATATTTATGTAATAAATATATTTTTATTTACCACATAAATACACATACACATTATCTTGTACAAATCATCATCCTTAAAAAAAAAATTATACGCAAAATTTCTTATTTATTTATGTAGAAAATATTGGGTTGTTACATTCACCCTCCCTTATAAAGATTCCGTCCCCGGAATCACCGTTTTAAAACCTATACATACACGGCACATAGAATACATAATCATTGCAAGTAAATCTCGATCAACTTTGATCGAACTGATCTTTAACTTCTCACATAAAGCTTGTCTTTCTGATTACACGGAAAAGTTACAGTATACGCAGAAAAGTTGTTTTTTGTCCGAATTTGAGTTCGAGAAGGATTGGTTCAATCCGATTGACTCAAGGACTTCCAAGAGAACTTAAAGACATATAAAGAGACATATAAAAGGAGGAAAATCACAAGGATTAGGGGGTAGAGAGAGGATTTCATTAGATTAGATTAGAGTAGAATAGGAGAAAACACTAGTTCTTATGAGATTTGGAGATTGAAGCACTTGGAAGCCATTGGAGATCCAGATCAAGAGCGAGACTGTGAGGAGTCCAATTTAAGCTCAATAAGGTATAATTTCTAATTATGTTCTTGAGATGGGTCTTGTTTGATTCTTGGAATTACTTGAATTTCTATGTTAATCAAGATGAATTAGCATACTATAAGGTGTTTAAGAAGTTTTCTAACATGTATGAACTCTTGAATGATAGTTTGGAACAAGTTTAAATAGTTGGAAATCAAGTTGGCTAAGACTCTGTAAAACAGAGTCTGTTTCTATTCCTGAACCAGACGTGGCGTAGCTGCGCCCTAATTGTACTAGGGTGCAGCGCAGCTGCGCCGGCCTCTGAGTTCAGTTGAGCCTTCTTTTTTAATATCTTATCAGTGTTGGTAAAGTACTATAACTTAAACTAGCATACAAGCATGTGTAATGTGTATATACAAGTATATTAACTTAATGTGAGCATATTTCAATAGATTAGCATGCATGATTAACGAAATTGTGTAGTTTAAATGAATTTAGAAACTTTAGAAATGAACTTGATGAGTATAAATGCCATGTTTATGTACTGACTCGCAAGCATGTTGGTATGATTTAGAAATGCATGAATAACCCATTAACTTGTGTTTATATGATTCATAGTTCCTTTGTTCATGACCACCTTATTAGGATTTGTGTTAAAGAAGTTTTCAAGAAAAAACTTAGTATAATGAGTTAACATGCATGACTACTACATGCATTATATTCTGATTTTGCCAGCATGATAATATGACTTGACTACATATGATTAGAACCTTAAAGTTGCCTTGTATGTGTTAAAATTGCATTGTTCAAGTTTAAAATAGTTCAAGAGCAAACTTGAACACATCTTCATAATATAGTTACATCACATAAATATCGAGATTCTAAAGGGCTAAGATGTCATGTTATATCTATAATATCCCTATACATGATCCATATGTATTGAACATGTTGAACCTACTAGTAAGCTTTGCAAATGAAAATATGAACTTTGAATATGAATGTTAACATGCTACTTTTAGAATCTGACTTTTATGAGCATGTTGGATGGTACTTTTAGACTTGCTAATGTATCATACATATATACCTACTATATTAGGAGTTGTGAAATCAAGTTGAGATTATGTGAAGCATATTTTCAAACCAAAACGATGCTAATTACACATATGTGATATGAATACTCATAAGCATGTCAAATATGAGTTTTATAACTATCTTGTATATTTAGAAAGTAAGCATGATAGACTTTGTGGTTTCATGACCTTGAATTGCCTTAACTTGTTGAAATGTTCAACTTAGAACCCTTTTATGAGAGAGGGGACCTAGATTGACTCGAGAGACACGATAAGACCTTTAACATGTTAATGTGAATGCGGTGTTCATGACCGGATAGAAACCATAAGGCAACAACTTAGCCTTGGTTGGGCCAGAGGGCTGCGTAGCTGCGCCGGCCCTAGGCTTAGCCATGGCGCAGCTGCGCCAGTCTAGAATTAGGAGTCAAACAATTTGGAAATATGATTTTTGGGAAGATAACTTATATGATGCATATATTGCTAAAAATGGTTTAAACCCTACTGATACATGTATATATGTGATGATCGAGTATTACGATAGTGTTTGCCTTGTTCAATGAAAGTCCATGGATAAAAAGGTCTTAATCGGGAGTATTGTAAATTTACTTATGAAGTAACTAGGTATTTGATTTTGTGATAAACCTATGAGCTGATTTTTTACCAGATGTGCATACTTGAATCATGTCAAACTTGAATAAAGAATGTGTTAGCTAATGAGCATCTTGTACTTATAATACACTATAAATAGGAATCGAAAGTGTTGATTTATTAACGTAGATAAACTACGCTTAAGGTAAGTATCTGAACTATCCTTTACATTGTGCAAGTATCCTAAACCCTTGCATTACTTTATTCAATGGAAATCGTAAGCAAACCTTATCTCTTTGAATGCAAGTTATATTACTCTTGAGAAAACTATTATTCATGTTGAACTTGGTATTGTTCTTGAATATTGTGAAAGTGTCTATGCCATTTGATTCGGCTAGACTTTATGCATATTTATAAAACTATCCAAACCAATTGTTGGTGCGAAAATCTTGAAAACTGAGTTGAACAACCCTTATGGTAAGGGGAGTGTTTATTGTTGGAAGCCCCAACACACGCGTGAATATTACTGTGTAGTTATGCATAACTTAGAGTATTGTAGACTGATCATCTATAGTACTTGATTTTTTTGGGTTTTCAGTTTAATATTGGTAATTCTAGTAGATGTTTAATAGTCCTTAGTGACTATTCAGTATAAATTTTTTATCTAGTTGGATACATTGATAGCCTTTGAATTCATATATATCTATTGATTTATATTGAATTATCGTTCTTATTCCAAGGATTTGATTCAAGAATTGTTGATATTTATTATTCGTGATATTTTTCTAAAACCTTGAACTATCTTAGAAATAATACTTCGATATTTCAAACTCGTGTTATAAAACTCTTTACCCTTGTTGTATATTACCTGTTGGACAATTTGTGCTCATTCTTGCTTATTTAAAACCTTTTAGTTAAGGCGGAACAGGGAAGTGTCTCTAGGAAAGACAAGGGTAAGGGCAAGGCTACCGCCTAGCTTGTTCCTCTATGTTTTAAGACTATTATGTTGTATTAAGACTGTTTTCAGACTATGTTTAAGCTTAAGTAGGATTATGTAATAAGTCTTTATTCGATATTATTATGTAATCTTTTAAGTACTGTAGGTTGCAAGACTTGGGAGAATAATTATAATAAATCATTATATATTATTCTAAATTAGATCTTCCGTTTTGTGATTTTAGTTATTATGGTATTACCATGAGAACGTGATGAGCCGAATTCGAGTGACCAAGTGGCAGTCCAAATTTGGGGCGTCACAAAAATTACCATGATTGATGGAACTTTTCCTTTCATCACGACCTCTTAAAGCCATACATTGGAGTGTAAGAAAGCGAACTGAATCAATTGAGGCTTTAAGTCGCAACCGATTGTTTGCACGTTGTTCAGAAGTTTGTTTCTCAATAACTTTTTGAATATGTTGTGATTGATTCATTAGATCATCGCATGATTTTTGAGCAATTTTATGTAATGAATTTGGATCTTTTCCCACATATATGATTCAAAAATGCACAATTCTTCACATCCCTTACTTTCTTCCAACTATTAAATCCATCATTTGAAAAACTACTTTGCCCATGTTGTGCACCTTCTTTGTTAAAGAGATAGCAAGGTAGACAAAATGCAGCATCCTTTGAAGGGGAATACTCTAACCAAGATGGAAATACCTTGAACCATGATGATTGAAAGCGGCGAGGATGCTTTTCAGATCCAGAAAAGGGGTACTTGGGAATAATGCATTGATATGGACCGCAATTGATGTAAGCTTGTCGAACTTCATCAAGTAGATCACCAGGACATTTACATATTTTGATACGTTTTCCAGGATCACGCTCCAAATAACTAATATCCCATTTTTTACCTTCAATTCTTGGTGATTTTAGAGAACGTTGTTCTTGTTCAGGGATAGGAAGATATGTTTGAACATTAGGCTCAGGGGTAAGCAAATATGTGTCAACATGATTTGATTGTTTTCCCTTAAAAAATGAATCAATAGTATGTGATTTTCCCATTACTCTAAAACAAAAAATAAAAAATTCAATTAACTACACTACAAGAATGAGTTCATCAATATTATAAACGCAAATACACAATGACAAATTATAAGACATAAACAAAAATTGATCGAATTGATAACCCATCATATCAACAATTTGAAACTCCAATTTGTTTCTGCACATAATATATATATATATATATATATATATATATATATATATATATATATATATATATACACACACACACACACACACACTGATATACACAATTCAAAGAAAGGAAACAATTGAAATACAAGGTATAGGTGAAAAGGGCCTGCTAATTTGGACCACTATATCACCACAACTCAGAGAAAGCGGAGAGAGAAAATAACACAAATTAATTAGAGAAAGAAGAGAAAAATTAGTACCTATAAAAAGTAGATGAAGACTAGTAGAATACTTTCATCTTCTGATCTTCAGGCTAGATAATTAAATACAAAATCAAATTTTTAAGCTAAACAAATATACCCTTTTCGTTTTTCTTAAAAATCAAACAACCCCTTCAATATAAGGCTTAACAGCTACACATACATAAACTTATATCCATAAACTGAGCGAATATAATAGGAAAAAGAATAAAGGATGTATTGTTTACCATTCTTTAAACCATTTCACAACGGGAGTCTTGGATTTAATTATGGGTCGTCTCTCAAATATGTTGTACATGTGTATGCGTCTCCATTTTCTAATTAAAATCAACATTAGCAATTCGATGAACTGAAGTTGGTAACTGGATTACGGATAGGGCTTTTATTCAAAGAGGCAGCTGCGAATGTTACTATGTTAGTGCAGAACCGCAGAATCGAAATGGTAGATGAAATGAAAAGGGGCCTTAATACTTAAAAAATTGTAGGTGGGCCTTAGTACTTAAAAAATTTAAGGATGAATTACATATTCTATTATATTTTTAAAAATAATTACAACAATAGTGTACTCATAAAATATTTACACAATTAATACAATTTCATATTTATTTACAATATTAGTGCAATTAGGATTCCTTAATTTAGGGAATTAGTATGCAATTAGGATTCCTTAATTTAGGGATTAGTTATCCCCGTGGCTTCTTCTCTCTCTCCTCATCTAGAACAACTGCATTAGTTAGTCATCACCCTTCTTCTTCTTCATTTTACCTCTTTCCATGGAAATCTCTTGCAAGTGGCAAAAGCAATTGTAACAGCAGGGTTAAAATGGGCACCGAAAATATGGCCAACTACATAAACTATAACCATGACCGCCAGTCCCCATACAATTGTAACCCTGGGAAGCGTTACCACCTTGTTCTCCGCTAAGTTAATCGTCACCGCGCAATCTCCGGCGAATATTAAAAAATACGTACCAACATCTCTACGATCACCTGTATGTATGTATGTATGTATATATATTATTCTTTAATCATTAGTATATAAACAATTATTTACATATGATTCCAAAATAGTAGTAGATGTAGTTATCTTTTCTAGGCTCGATATGCTTTTCGTTCTATTAGGAAAAACTTTTTAAAAGGCAGTTATTGTCTCTTTTGTATCCATTCAAATAATTCGGCCAAATGAACATTTATGAATATTAACTAGTTCAATGTGTTCAATGTGTCCAATTTCAGGGTCGATTCTGACGTGTTCAATGTGTTCCTTCAAATACTGGATGATGGTAACCAAACCTTCATACCAAGGTAACCAAACTGTCATATCAAAGTAACCAATCAACCTCCACACTTTCAATTTTTTCTTAGTGCAGTTGGTAACCAAACTTTCAAATCAAAGTAAGCAAACTTTCATACCAAGGTAACAAAACCTTCATACCAAGGTAACAAAACCTTCATACCAATGTAACCAATTCACATCCATACATGTAGTTTTTTCATACTAGTGCAGTTGGTAGCCAAACATTCAAACCAAGGTAAACAATTCAGTTTTATTAAGCTACCAATTTCGTTTGAATGTGATGCAGTTGGTAGCCAACCATTCATATAAAGGTAACCATTTTAGTATTTATGAGTAACAAAATAGTCATAAAAAAAATTCAGAATAGTAAAAGTTACATCTATTTATTTTTAAACTTTTTGTAGGGCGAATCTTCTTCTTCTCATTGGCGTTTTGAACAACGGAGATTCGCGGCGGTGTAGCGGCGGAGTAGCGAAAAAGAAGCCGGCAGGAAGAGAGATGTAAAAACTGAAACAGAGCCCAATTTACATGTACAGATATTTTATTTATTTATTTACTTATTTGTTAACTACTATTTCAAAGTGTATGCGAGGGAGATGAAGATTTGAATTTGAATTATTATTTTGAATTTGAATTTATTTTTGTTGTTAGATCTCAAATATTTGAATTTGGATTATTAATTAGGGCAGCTATTTCTCCTTAATTTTAGGTTTTCTTATTAATGTGAATTATACTATTTTTGTAATATGAGTCCTAATTACACTCTTTTTGTAATTATTTTGTTGATGTACTAATAGTGTAATTATTTTTTAATTATTATATATTTCTGTAAAGAACCCAAAATTTAATCTCACAATTGTAGGTGAGCCTTATTACTTAAAAATTTTTAAAATCTTGGGGGGCAAAGCACCCTGCAATCCCCACTCAACTCCATCCTTGACTACCACATTCCATCTATAGTTGTCCACGTATTATTTAATTAATTATAAAAATAATCGTAAATAAATAAACAAAAATTAAATGACAACAATATTAATACATGAGATAAGAGAATAAAACATGAACTTTAATATTGATGATATTTCAAGGAAACCAACGGTTCAATGCATTCCATTTCCCAATAAACTTGTCTGATTTTCTGTACATGTTTCAATAAATAAGAAAAGAAAAGAAAATATAACAAGTATACACAAGCTCGACGAAACCTCTCTGTCCAAAACACACCCCATATCTTAAATTTACAGTTCATCACCAGACAATACTCTCTAATTACTCACCAACAATTAATCACTCTACTTCATAATTGCCTGTCAAAATTAAATAAATAAATAAATAGCAATCAACAAAATCAAAACCCCACCACCCCCTCATATAATCAGAGAAATTAAATTTCCCAATTCAATTAATCAATCTCGTTGCAGAAAAAAAAAACTATAACAAGTATACACAAGGATAATTCGACATATACAATAACAGATAGCAAACATACATAAAAAAATATTCACATATAAACCCTAACAGGGGCGAGGGAGGAGGGAGAAGGAGAAGAAGGCTGTGTTTTAATTTTTTTTTCAAGGGTTAAAATAATAAAAACATGTTATTCAAACATTTTGAAAAAAGTAATTATAAAATAATATTTTTTTCATTCAGATACAATTAAATTTAGATATTCTATATTATTCAGATGTCTAAAATATTCAAATCTTAACAACTAATTTTATCCGAAACAACCTTAGTAATTCCGCTAGTAATACTCCACTATAGTATCAAAACTATCATCTTTTGCGGCCTCCATGTCATGGTGCATGGCCGGCCGTGGGATGGAGGGCGGCGTAGTACACCTCAGCAATGCCCAATTGACCCCTTGGAAGAACGGATGGTGCTTGATCGTCGTGGCCCCCATTGTGGACCCCATCCGCTTCCCCGGGTCCTTGATCAACAATTGGGTGATCAAATCCTTCATAGGGCTTGGCACAACTGGCTCCTTCGGGAACTCGACGGCTCGAGCCACAATGTTGGCTAATGTGCACTGATTGTCAGTTCCCCTAAATGGTGTCACCCCATAAAACATTTCAAATATAAAAATCCCTAATGTCCACCAATCCGCCGCATTACCATGACCCTCTCCAGATACAATTTCCGGCGATAGGTACTCATGTGTCCCCACAAAGGACATCGATCGAGCGTCAGTTGGCTCCGCCACTATCTCGACCGCCCCACGGTGACCGGGACGTCTCTTGTGCCTGCGCTTCAGGCGAAAGCATGTGACACTTGGCACTATACAATTGGGTAGAATGCACGATGTTCGTGAAAATGTAGTCGGTTTGATTAGACAAACAGCTAATGAATTTGTTATTGGTACTTCGTGATCGTTGACGAGTTGAGAAAATGATGATGAATTGTCACATTGTAGGCAAAGATCAAAATCTGTCAGCATTATATGACCATCAGATCTTATAAGCACGTTTTCAGGCTTTAAATCACGGTAGATTATACCCATCATGTGGAGGTATTCTAGAGCAACCACTACTTCTGATGCATAGAACCTGTAGAACGTCAAATTAAATATCAATTATTAAAAGTTAATTAAAAATAAATTCATAAACGTAGAAAATAAAACAAAGAAACAAGCAATCACGGTGCCTAAACATAGTACTTAATTAGGTGATAATAGTCTCTCTTGTTTTTCAATTTATGAACTAGCTATAATACTCCAGCACAAATATACCCAAAGGAAATCGGCTATCAACAAATTGGTTAAGGATTTGTTAAAATATATAGGACAATATGTTGCATTCTTATAGAACATAATTAATTGCATCGGCAAAAACTGTGTTATACACCCATACAAACTATATATGTGCAACACGGATGCAGTATTTTGTTATATTCTTGGTCAAAGTGAGTCCTAAATTGAGTCCTTAATTTTGAGACATGTTTGGACTTACCGGAGAGAGTTGTCATAGTGCTTCATTTTTATCATGAATTGATCATTCTTCATGATTGTATTTCTCTTAATTAGCGGATGCGGATTAATTAGCTTGGGGTACGTGGACAAATGCACTACTCAACTCCAAAATACTGACTATTCTAAAATATTAGTCCATTATAGATTTTTTTATGTCAACTTAAGATACTTTTAAATTTATATTGACATGATTTTTAATAATTTTAGTCAATATAATGATGAATATTACACATTATATAAAAAAATATTACTATTTGTAAGATTTATTATTTTATAATTTTTAATAAATTATCTCAATTTTAAGTTTTAAATGTATCAAGTTGATTTTCAAATGTCAGTAATGATCTTTATAATTTAGAACTTATATAGTATTTTGTATACTCTCCATCCTAAAATAGTTGTCCATTTTTGACTTTTTTTGGTCATGTTGACTATTTTCATATTTAATAATTAGATTTGTGAATCTATTTTTACAAAAATTATGGTTAGTAGTAAATCGTACATTGATTCATTCACCTTTATTTTGTGAAAAATAGTATAAAAAAGTTTTAAAATGATCAAATTGATCAGAAAAAATCAAAATTGAAAATGTATTTTAGGACAGAGGACGTAGCAGACAGAGAGGGATATATAGAGGAAATATTACTCACCGAACAGCAGCTTCATTAAACCTCCTTTCCGGCTGTCGTTGCCGTAGAATATGAAGGTCCCCACCGGGACAAAACTCAGTCAACAAACAAGACCATCTATCAGAGTCCAGTGTAGCATAAAGGGTTGGCAAAAAAGGGTGATCCAACATTTCCAATATTTCCCTCTCTATCCTTGCCCTACTTTCCTTGCACCTAGTAGCCAACTCCTCTTTTTCCATCACCTTAGCAGCAAATAGGCATCCCATTGCGCCCTTTAGCTCTACAAGGTACACACTGCCAATGTCGCCACTTCCGACCCTCCGGATGAATCGCAAGTCGTTGATGCCAAGCATGTCCGGTCCAGTCTGGACCCGACGGATGGCGTCCCAACCTGGGTCCTTAGAAGGTGCATGGGGCTTGGTGGAGGATGACCTGAGTCTCGAGGAGGGCCATGTGATTATTTCTGACCCTGAACTCGAACTATGTTTTGTATCGATAACTGCATTGTTGATGGATGACGACGAGTCGAAACTGAGGGCGTCCATCTCAGCTTCGACGTCGTCCACCTTGTTATACTCCATGAATGTTTGCACAATAGTGCTTTTATAGAATCGAAACTAGCTCTAATAAGCTAGTTTACAGTCAAATGAATGAATTATATGTAGCTCTTTTTGATTGAAGGAACTTTCTTTAGCTTCTGATGTTGTTTTTTTTTTTTTGGTTTTTGTAAGTAGAGAAAGTTGAGGGGGAATGAGAAAAGTAAAGAGAATAGTGTGCGATTGGAGGGTTTTGAAGGGATGGGGAGGGAATGAGGATTTGTGCCGGCAATTTGGAGCTGAGTCATGTGGCCGGCATTTATATGATACACGGGCCCAGTGAAGGCCCATATTTTGGACACGATTTTTGGCAGCATTCAGTTTTGAAGCTTCTCTCTCCTCTTTTAAATAAAGCTGATTTAGGAACCTAAAGTGTTGAATTATGCTACTTCATCTTAATGTTCTAACAAGGGATGACTATAAAAATAGTAGTTCTATTTTCTAATATTGTATTTGATTCAACATGTCTGAAGAATATATATACTCATCATTCTTAAATTGCATATATCTTAAATAGTATATCTCTCTTAAATAACATATATTTATTTAAATTATATCGTTTTAAAATTTCTTTTAAATAACAAATAGAGTCGTAGGCGACATTTTTATAAATAAAAAAAAACAAGTGAGACTAATCTCTTTTAACATTATTTTTTAAAAAAATATTCAAAATTATATAATTTTAATATAGGTATGTTATTTAATAGGTATATATATATATATATATATATATATATATATATATATGTGTGTGTGTGTGTGTGTGTGTGTGTGTGTGTGTGTGTGTGTGTGTGTGTGTGTGTGTTATATGACATTTAAGTTCTAGGGATAAAAGTTTCAAAAGGTTTTGCACAAACCTTCCCATACTCCTACCCTATAAGTACTCTAGTGCAAAATATCTTCAGGACCTCTTATATCTAGAAATTAGATGTTATCTAACGCTAGTCATATATCAACACACACACACACACACACACACACACACACACACACACATATATATATATATATATAGTGACGGAGTTATAATATAATCTTTAGTAATGATTTATGTCTGTATCTGTATGGACTCGCTAGCTTGTTTGTTTTATGTGTTATTAGTATACTTTGTTGTTCAAGATCATCTTTGTTGTCAGTCTGAGGCTGACAATTTCTTCGTGTTCTATAGTTGGATCAAAATTATTTTCAATCCACTTGGAATGCTCACAATCGTTCTAGCTGATATTATAAAATTAATAGAAGATATGAAATCAATGTTCCCATGATTAGCTCAAGTCTGTAAAAAATAAGTAGTTTCCAGACTGTATTCTATTATATATATACATATACATATACGGGAGGGAGTAGATTAATAACAAATAATGACCATGGGGTTTTTTTTTTCTAGTCACCACATCTACACTATCTATTTATGGTAAGAGAGTTGTATTTTTAAATTATGACGAGTGGTGCAAGATGTGTTAGTCATATAAGGTTTTATAGCCACCATTTACTATATGAGATAAATCAACTTTTGGTACCTGGACTTGGACACGATTTATAATTTGACATCCGAAGTGAAAAAAATTACAAACTGGTGATTGTACTCGAAAAAATTACACTCCGTTAAACATTAGGAACACGACTTACAATTTAGTACCCGAAGTGAAAAAAGTTACAAACTGGTAATTGTACTCGAAAAATGTTACACTCCCTTAAACAGTAGGGTTTCATATTTATTCTGTTTGAAAATTAGGGTTCTCTTCTTTTGTCCTTCTTCTCTCATTCTTCTTGTCTCGATTCTCCATTGATTACTGGTTCCCATATATTTATTAAAGGATTTTCAGTGTTTAATTGAAAAGATGAGCTCGTCTTGGAGTAGAATCGTAAATAAAATCGGGGAAGAAGATTGTAGTTCATGCAACAAAAATGAATGGATTACACCAGAGTTCTCAAGTAAGTGTCACTATGGAGCAATGGTGCGAATGTGGGAGGCAAGAAAAGATGGAACAAAACATCGAGGATCTTCTTCGCGTCAACTTTGCTTCTCTCTCTGTATGTTTTTTCTCTCCGTTGGAGTTGGATCAAATTTAACGATTATTTAAAAATTGGAAAGTACAAGTACCAGATTACAAATTTTTTTGAGTACAATCACCAGTTGTAACTTTTTTCACTTCGAGTACCAAATTGTAAGTCGTGTCTCTAATGTTTAACGGGGTGTAACATTTTTTGAGTACAATCACCAGTTTGTAACTTTTTTCACTTCGGGAACCAAATTGTAAGTCGTGTCCCAGTACAGGTACCAAAAATTGATTTATCCCTTTACTATATATGAATTAACTCCATATATAATAGAGTTGTATTTTTAAATCGTAACGAGCGGTGCATATATATATATATATATATATATATATATATATATATATATGTGTGTGTGTGTGTGTGTGTGTGTGTGTGTGTGTGTGTGTGTGTGTGTGTGTGTGTGTGTGTGTGTGTGTGTGTGTGTGTGAGTGCATGTGTATGAAGATTGATCCACAGCTAACGTTGTCAAATTAAGACTATCCTTACAACAAATCTTGAGCGTCCATCAGAATATCGAACGATTGATATAGCTTCCGTCCGTAGTTTAGTTTACAATATTCCGCAGTTTAATACTACGAACGAAAAAAATGTTCAAAATACCCTTCTTGTAAAAGTCTCTAGTCCACAGCATTAAACTGCGGACGCTAAGTATGGTTGACTAATTGAGAAATGACGTCGTTTTTAAATAAGTGGCATCCACAATATCAAACTGCGGACGCTAAGCGATAAGGACATGCCTAGCTTGGATTCAAATGGATGTCATGGATCGGACCCGGTGCAAGTTCCTGTTGGACCAATGACGAGGGCTAGAACTAAGCGTTTCAAGGAAGGTTTACTTTTTCTTTATTCAGGCAGCTTGGAAAGAGAAAGGAACGAGTTCGAGAGCTATAGAGATGGAATCTAAGCTCGTGAATATGATAAGAGTAATTGGTCAAAGCAATGATCTTGATCCGAGTAATGTTCTAAGTCAAAGCTAGGAAGAAAAAATTCAAAAGTTGGAAAATGCAAGGAGTTCGCCTCGACGAGCCCAGAAGGCCTATGTGTTAGGTTTACTAGAAACATGAATATGCAATCAAATCACATAAAAGAAGCGGAATCATAATAAAAACAAATTTTAAAATTTTCTTACAAACCATTAACCAAGATCATTCTCGTGCTTGATTATCAATCTAGAAAATAGTAGGAGAATCAAAATCATACCCTTGAAGATATGAGTTTTCTCAGCTACAAGTTCAACTCCTAGTCTTTCGTACTCTCCTTGAATACGCGGGTTTGATTTCTTCCTTTGATCAACGTTAGCCACTCAAGCGTTTGGCCTCTAGAGGTGATCCACCAAGGAAGAAAAAAAATCAAGAAGAAGGGTGTTTTGGCTAAAAACCCTAGTTTTCCTATCTCTGTAGAAAAAGGGTGTACTCTCCAACAATTAGAATCACGTCTCTAATATCTAGCATAAGACTCCTTTTTATATTGATATTAGTCAACCCTTATAATCTAATTAGAAATATAACAGGGTTATATTTAATTAATTAATCTCCCTAATCTTATTATGGATAATTAATTAATATGGAATCATATCCTTGTAGATACGAGCTTCCACAGGTACAAGTTCAACTCCTACTTCTCCGCGATCTCTTTGAATCTCCGGATAGATTCCTTCCTTTGATCAATGGTAGCCACCCAAGTGCATTATCTCTAGAGCTGATCCACCAAAGAAGAAAATTTTTTAAGAAGAAGGGTGTATTGGCTCAAACCCTAGTTTTTCCTATCTCTATAGACACTATAAAAAATGGGGCTTCAATAACAACCGATTTTCGTTGCTAAAGGTGCCAAATTTCGTTACAAAAGGGTTTTGGCAACAACTTTATTGTCGTTGCGTCTTTCGTTGCGCAATGAGCGTTGCTGATTGTTTCGCAACGAACGCATTTTTTTCGTTGCCAAAAGTAATACATTTTGCAACGAAATTTAGCTTTCGTACAGAGACATCGATCCTTTAGCAACAAAATGTATTGTTTCAAAATAATTAAAATTTTGTGCTAAAAAGCCCATTTCGTTGCAAAAGCCTTCTAATTAGCAACGAAATGAGCTCCTTTTTTTTTGCAACGACCATGCATTTTCATTGCAATTGACACAATTTTGCAACGACATTTTTCGTTGCAGTAAATTAAAAAATTGTTGCCTAAGCTTGCTTTCGTTGCGGAATGTAAACTTTTTGGCAACAATTTTCGTTGCTGATTATATTATTTAGCAACGACATTATGCTGAATCAGCAACGAAAATGTTTGTTGCTGGTTATTTTTCAATAGCAACGAAAGTCGTCGATTAGCAACGACATTATATGTTGCTGTTTCTTTATATGTGCAATGAAAGTTGATATGATTTGCAACGATAAAAAAAATTGCCTTTTATTTTAGTATTAGAAACAATATCCTCTCCGTTGTTATTAGGTTAATTTTTCGTTGCCAAATTTTATATTTTTAATGCCATTAGCATCGAAAATTTGTTGCTAAATGTTATATTAAAACTTGTTCAATGCTTTGGTAATAAATTATATTGTTGCCAAATCAAAATTTGACATTCTTTTTGTGTCCCGGGCTGGTTCAATGTCCCCATAGGAAATAATGGCAAAAATAAAAAAAACTAAAATATTATTAACTTAATAAAATCATCCACTACATAATCATTCATTATCTTTACAATTAACCATCTAAAGCTACCACAGTTCTTCAATCAACGTATATATCTACATATATAGAGAGAGTACACTTCATAATTTCGTCCCTTGTCTTCCATAAATGTAGCACGAAAGAAAAATTGATACCAGTATTGTAAGGCAGGTCGTAGAAGCAGTCTTCCTGCACATATTTAAAAATAATAGCAAGTTAAGAAATTGAGGCAAATAGGTCACCAGAGGCACTTAGTGCCAAAATCAATACACAATAGAGTTGCTACGTGGTACTAATGTATACCGTATTGCTCATAAGCAAAAAAAGACAAATAGGCAATCATAATATCATAAGAAGGCATACCATGTTCTCTCACTAATGCATGGGAATAAAGAAAATTTTAGTTGGCTCAAGTAGGTTTTGAAGTGGTCCACGTATGAATACAAATTAGTTAATTAAATTTTGACATAATTATTATTTTTAGGCCTACAATTAAAGAGTTTGTTTTCCTGGGACTAAAAGAGGTTTTAGTCTCCTATGTACTATATAATGAACAAATTGGAATTGGGAACATCATGCATGAAAGAGGACTAATAAAGTAACAAGGGTCTTCAACACAATCAACATTCTGGGATAATAAATTACCAATTCTTCAGTACTTGCCAAAAATATATATTATCAGTTTTTCAAAAGTTCATGGCAGATTGACCCTTTTATGCCATAAGATTTTTTAGGACTAAATAACAGCCATAAAGAATATAGAAGCTCAGTAGCCATGACGTTACTAACCACACATCGATAAATACTCCTTCCATTTCCAAATTATTATTGACTTTTAAAAATTAATTTGAGATATTTTTAAACGCAAATGATAAGATTCAATAAAATTTATGAAAATACAAATCTTATAATTAGTAGTACCTTTTAAACTAGTTTACAATATTCATCATTGTACTGACTAAAATTAAATAAATTTACCCGAGTATAAAAAATTTGTCTCAAATTGACTTCAAGAAGTCAATAATCTTATATTTGTTCCAAAGGGAGTATTAAACTGAACATTTTAATAGTAAAAATATTAAGAAGCCTCTTCAGAAAGATGGAAAGAGTATACCTCTGCAAACTTGGTTGCTAACAAAGCAGAGGTGATGTCTTCGATATGTTTATCATTTGAACATACATTAATTACTCTTCAGGTGATCTGCTCCCTTCATATTTTTTTGTTGGTCCATTTTATTAAGTGAAACATTTGAAAATGAAGGCTCTGCATAGATAATTAGAGCAAGCGAAAAGCATACCGTGGAATATTAATAAGATAAAACACATATGTGAATAAAGTTGTTACCTATGTGAATGAAAACTTCAGCTACTTCAGGATGAGATTTTTGAATTTCATCATGAACATTCTCCTTAACTTCATGCGCAACACTAACACTATAGAAGGGATCAACCTGCCAAGTTAAAGTAACTGTTGTATCAAATTCAACAAGATAGAACATATGCATAAAATGAAAGGTTAGATCGTATAAAGAATGCAAAATTAATAATAGCCAACCTCAATATTTACATCAAGATGTAGTGAAGAACCAACTCTCCTTCCCCTGAGATGACTGCATCCCTGCAAAGCATTCAATCTGAATTATTAAGCAATGAGTAAAGAACAAACTTCATTAAAACCCAGCTAGAGCTATATAAATTATTGAAGCACTGTGCAAAAACCCAATGCGTAGTGCCAGAGTATGATAGAAGGAGAAACCCCTCCCATCACTGCCTCCCACCAACCCTTTCTGCTCATACTTGCACAAGTGCCAGAATATGATCTAGAGAGCAATCCCCTCCCATTCTCCCTCAATCCATTCCTCTATGCTCACACTCACACCCACAAGGCCACACACATAAAATAAAGTGGTCTATACAGTTTACAAGCAAATCATTAAATAAGGATTTGTTGCCAGATGAACTAGTATTACCGGACACAGCTTGAAAAGCTTGTATCAAATCAGGATTGGCCTGTCAAACCGTACAACTTATATTTAGGAAATTATTATGGCATGCTATCATAGATAAGGTATATTGATACCAGGAGACTGTACAGACGTCATCACATACTACGTAAATACCAGGGTTACGAGATATATCAAGTGAGTATAAATTCATTACTTTGGCACACCCCAAACCTATTCAATTCATTGTAACCATTGATGTTCTACAATGCTAATAAGATAAATCCAATTTTTTCAATAACAAAAGAGACCCTGAGATCAAATAGCCTTATTCGCAAAGTGTCCCTATTTCTCAGTCTTACTATCTTGCTACATTACCACACCATCATCAAGCAAATCAACAGAGAACAACTAATGTGGCTACTTTCATGATGGCCCTTGACATTGGTATTTTTTAAAATATCCAGAAAATTTGAGCCAGACGTGCTAGAGTAATATTTAACTCATAGTTCTCAATTATTATCACAAGAAGATAACATCGTAATGTAACATATTAGCCAATTATTCAAGGATTATATAAAAAGTGTACCTTTCATCAGTGACTACTAGTGAAAGGTTAGATGTGCTTCTAACAACGTATTCTAAATATACCGCAATAAAAAGATAATCCAAAGTTTACAAAATTTTAGATGATTAACAATACTGTACAAGGCATATTTGCAATATGTTTAGCTTAAGATGCAACAAGTAAAAAAAACTCGCGCATCTGGTGTGATACAATGTCGTAGTAACTAGAATCTAATTCCTTCCTTTCCACCCCTACTGTCTTCAGCAAACATTTCAACAACAAAAAGCCTAGTTATAATCCCACTTCTTAAATATATTAAGGGGACAAGTAAGAAGGGCATCAATGTGATTGGATTTCAAACATACCTTCAAGATATCAATAGCTTTTTTAGTAGAAGCTGCATCTAAGGTTAGTCCTTTCTGCTTTTATGCATTCATCTATCACATAGGATTAATAATTAAGAGAATCAAAACATCAACATCATGGGATTACCTGTAATTCATGCTTCTTGAATGTATTCATCCAGTTCTAGGAATCGCGTGTTCTAGAATCCTCCTTTCCAAGTTGATTGACAAGTATATCATATGTCTTCTTTTCATGCTATCACATAAGAGAGCTTACTTTGGTCAATGTAAGCAGCAAGAAATATTTCAGACATTCATAAAATACATAAATTTTATTTAATACATGCCAGATGGGAGAGCTTGAAGGCACCCATACAGTTGAATGCAATGGCCAAAGCATGGTAGCACAAACAATTAAATATGTTCCTCGCCTAGAAACCTTTCATTCTTTTTCAAGGCTTCTTGCAAATAACGAAGAGTTGTGCTCATCTTTCCAATATCTTGGTACATCATTTGCAACATTTATAAATGTTACAGCCACGTTAGGATGATCTGGGCTTGATGACAAACTAAGTATGTAAGACCCCAACTTATTATAAATGAAATTGAATTTCCTCTATTTATTATTTTAAAATAGTAAGGGTTGATTTGATTAATGTGATTAGTTATGGGTACAAATGCGTAAATATTTTTAAATAAGCAAGTGATTATAAAATATTCATTATTGTCGGGGAATATTTATGGTCGTGGATGTGACACCCCCAAATTCGGGTTACCTGACCCCCGAGTTTGGTGTTCACGATTCATAATATAATACCAATAACTACCCATTCATATATAAATAGGATTACATAAGTCATTAACACATATATTATTAATACATAAGTCCCACGTCCACTAACCTTAACATTACAGAAATACCCCTTTAGATATACAAAAAGGGTTTACAATACCATATAATATAATAATATTATTCATTATAACTACTCCAACATCTTGCCTTTGCCTTTGTTCTTCTTTGACCCGCTGGCCTCTTCGTTCCTAGCTGAAATGTTTTATTTATAGCAAGGGTGAGCAACAAGTTTGCCCTGCAAGTTAAGACATACAATAAAGGTATATGAATCAACAAGAACAGACTATCTGTTTTGATAGAATGAAACTAAAGTTCGGGAAACTTTGAAATAGCTGAACAAATCGTTAATCAATAACAATTCTTCTTGTATTCTAGGCAACGCAATAATTTGATAATGAAAGAGTACAATGCTTTCAAAGTTTCTACGATATTCTATTAAATACTCAAGAATCAATTCTAAGCAATAACAAAGTGAAATAATTTCCAGACTTATGCTGAGTGATCCCACCAGATCTTAGAACTTATTTTCTCGGGTATCTATCAAAGATTTACTTTGATACATACGTAGGCGTATCAGATAACCATAAAGATTAAATCATACCCCTCTGCAAGTACTTAGAGCCGCCAACTCCTTGTACCCTATATTATGCATAATACTTAACAACGCGCAATGGTCGAATATATGACCTAAAAATGTTCCCTTTATATAAAAGGTTGTTCTTCTCAGTCTCAGAATCAAGATTTTAATTTAACAACAAAATACTGTGATTTCAAATTCTATCTACTTATCGATCTAGCCGAAATAATTGACATCGATCTATCAATAACAATTGATTTCTCTTCTCGTATTTATCAAGTTCTAACAAGTGTTCGTCTAGCCAGTATAATTAGCTAAGACATTTCTCAATATAATTTGACAATAAATAGGAATTAACTGTACTGTCAATATTAGTTTCTGCAGGTATAAATATCCAACAACAGTAATTCTACGAATATATATATTTTCTGAATCAGTAATTCAATTTGAATTTTAATCATGCACTAACTGCGAATAATCAATAATAAATTCCCTGGACATGGTATAATTATCAATAATTAACCATTAAAATAATTGAATGAATATAACTCAAGGTTGAGTTAGGAAACTTGCCTTTCACGTTGATTACAGCTACACAATATAATTAACTGCGTTCGTGAGACCTATAATCAACAATGTCTGTCTCACAATTAGCACAATCATTTATAACACGTAACACTGTATTTTACAGTCAAACTTCTCCTAGACACATTACCACATAGCCACATTAGTGTTTATAACCTATATAAACACTTATCAAGTCTAACTATTTCGGTCTGGTTGGACCTCGGTCCAATTTCGGTGTTCTGGTCACCCTATCCGACAATTAAAACACATTGATTGTCAATTAAACTTGGTCTTTAAGCTTCAATATTATTTTAGATAAATCAAGTATCGTTTATAATATTTTTCGGAAGCTTTTAATAATTTATAAACAATTATTATAATTTATAATAATTTTTCAAACACTTAAAATCATTTTTAAATGATTTAATTATCGAAATAATCATATCATTATTAATATTTAATAATATCAAAATATTAATAACATACTTGTCAAAATATTAAAGTTATTATTAATAACTTAAAATATTTTAAATCATCAATATTCTACTTAAATGAAATTTAAGTAATTAAAATCATTTTAAATCATCACTACTATTAATATTTAAATATTAAAGAAATTATTATCCAAATATTAAAAGTCATTAATTATAACTTAAAATATTTTTAAAACATTTTTCTCACTTTTAAATGATTTTTAAATCAATAAAATCATTTTTAATTCAATTATTTAATATCATAATTAAATAAATCTAATATCAATAATATTAATTTATTAATGAGAATTCTCCAAAAATATTGAAAATTATATTTTATAATTTAAAATATTTTCTAACACTTTATTCTTATTTAAAATAATTTTTAAATCATTAAAATCATTTTTAACTTATTTATTTAATTTAATAATTAAATAAATCTAATATCATTAATATTAAATTATTAATGAAAATTCTCTAAAAATATTAAAAGTCACATTTTATAACTCAAAATATTTTTAAATACATTATTCTTATTTAAAATGATTTTTCATAATATTAAATCATTTTTCTCTAATTTATTTAATATACTAATTAAATAAATTAAATACCTTTAATATTTAAATAATTATAAATATGAATGAAAAATAACTCAAATAGTCAGAAATTATTTTTCATAATTTAAAATAATTTTTAAAACAATTTTTAATAATTTTTATAATTTATTTTCTATTTTATTTTATTAATTTTCAGAATTTTAAAAATTAGAAAATAAATAAACCGTCACTAAAGGGCTTTAGCGACAAAAAGCGTCGTTGTTGGTGTTCTTGAGCTCAAGAACACTGACAGCTTCGTTAACAACCTGTTATGTTTGACCATTCATTGTTTTTAATACAGTGTGTTTCTGTGATCGTTTGTGCATTGATCTTGTAGTATACTTGTAGTACTACAACTTCCTATCATTACCAGAGCCATAACTTAATCATCTAGCAAGATATAAATCTCCAAACTAACTGTCAGATCGTACCTGGGTTTTCTGGGTAACCCAGAATCCCAGGCAGTTTATAGGTACCACTTTCAAGCCCCAATAATTTGATGTCCTGGTCGTTATTTCGTTGTTCTCATGGTCAATATTGGTAGTACACATGACAAGGAACAATAACATAACCTTATATCAGTCCAAATATAACACATTAATCAAATGAAGCTCGGTCAAACATGGTCAGAAATCATGTTCTTCCCATTTCTGGAAATTCCAGAAACGCTAAGTCATGGTCGTCTGGCCTAGTTTGACCAACTACCCTGCTCAATCTGTTGATTTTTAAGAGTTTTAAAGCCATGGATCTAGATTCCATCTTATAGGCTACATCATGGTTACAAAAACATCAACAATACACATACAACCTGTCAGATACAAGCGTTACAAATAGCTGTCAGACGCTGATAAACCGTTTCTGGGTTGCCCAGATTTCATCCGGTCAACGTCGCTCAACAGTATTTGACAGTTAATAACAGGAAATCTAGACATGTAATGGTTGTGATTTCACTTTCAGATTACAGTCCTTATGTCAGACAATAGATCCAAAACATCAAACAACAAAAATCATTAACACACACGAATCTGTGGCGCCTGACATTAGCTTGTCAGACCACAATTGTGTTCTTGACAGTTTTGAAAACTTCGATTTTTACCAACTTTGATGCTATGGATCCAACATGGATCAACATATAACAACTAAAAACATATTATAACATAAATTAAACACATAAAACACAAAAAATTTTCTAAGCAACAAAGATCAAAATTTAAAATTTGATTTATCCTTCTAGCTTTCAATTCTTGAATCTAAGCTCTCCATATGTTATTGATTGATCAAGGGATGAAAATAGGACTGATCTAACTTAAGAAATTTAAACCTTTAGAGAGAGAG